>JARQOC010000003.1:250070405-250308047 GCA_033576535.1 Allobates femoralis
ACATGGCCCCTTGTGATGGCACATGTTCCCCTGTGTGAATCATGGTCCCCTGTGCTGGATCATGGCCCCCTGTGATGGCACATGTTCCCCAGTGATGGCACATGTTCCCCAGTGATGGCACACATCCCCCTGTGCTGCATCATGCCCCCAGTGATGCATCGTCGCACATGATGTTTCCACAGTGATGGCACATGTCCCCAGTGGTGGCACATGTCACCCAGTGATGGCACATGTCCCCCAGTGATGCATAGTTCCCAGTGATGGTCACATCCACATGATGGCACACATCCCCAGTATGACAATGCCCCCAGTGATGCACATGTCCCCAGTAATGGCACACGTCCCTGTGCTGGATCAACGCCCCCTGTGAGGGCACATGGCCCCCCTGTGCTGGATCCATGGCCCCTTGTGGAGACACATAGCCCCTTCTGTGGGATTTGGCCTCCCCATCACTCTGTATGACCCCCCATGCTGCTGTCCACACTAAAATAACAAATCACTTTTTACTTACCCTCCGACGCTGTCCTCCATGGCTCCCTGCTTGCTGCACTTCCTGAGTCTTGGAGAAGCTGGTTATGTGATCAGCACAGCAGAGTGACATCATCACTGCACGCCCGATCACATGACCACCTTCCCCGAGAGACTCAGGAAGTGCGGTAAGCAGGGAGCCACAGAGGAGAGTTTTGGAGGGTAAGTAAAAAGCGGTTTGTTATTTTAGTATGGGCAGCAGCATGCAGGCCATACAGAGTGATGGGGAAGCCATATCCAGAATGGGGGGATGCAGGTACATATAATATGTGCCGCACCCCCGGTCCATACGTCGGATGGTTTCAGCACCAAGGTGATGGACAGCGGGTGCAGTGCATATTATATGAGGCTAATGAGCAGGAGCTTGTGACCTCCCGCTGCCTCCTTCAGCCTGTAGCCATCCTCCTCCAGCCACCGGACACACTCCAGAGCTACCACCACCCTACCCTGCAGTATAGGATTATAGATTTGGATTATAAAACGCACCCCCCACATTCCTCAAAAATTTGAAGGAACAAAAGTGCGTCTTATAGTCAGAAAATACTGTAAATGGCAAAGTTGTAGAACTTTAACAGCACAATTTGTATCCATTTTGACTGTAGGAAAAAATTAAGTCGTCATAATGCTCAGAGATGCTCAGTTCTGTTAGAGTTTCCTGCTCAAAGTTTACTCAACTCGATTGAATAGTGGTGTTGCTTTTGAGGCTGTTGAATTTGGGGGTATAACAATCCACAAAAAGAACAAGGGGCTCTTTCACAAATTTATTTCTAAATTAAAAGATTGCTTCAAAAACAAATATACCAAAAAAAGACTTCTCATATAAAATAACTTTTCTGTGAAAAGGAAAATCTTAAAAGTAGCTGTTGCCTTGGTATGTTTTAGTTGTGATTTTCTGTAGTCATTCCAATTGATTACTCTGTATAATTGAGATTAGGTGATAGTTACCATAACTATATCCTTTACCCTTGCTAGGGTGTGATACAATTTTGGTTTTAGGGATTTAAAGTATGAGAACCTGTGTCTCTGCAGGGAATCGCTGCTTGAAATGATTGCAGTTAATAAAGTGACTTGTAACTCCATAGGACATCTTGGAAAGTGGATTAGCTTCCTTCTTAATATGATCAAAAAAGCCACGGGTAGCTCACCCAGCAAGAGCTATAATTTCCTTTGTACAGATCTGTGTCATAAAGTCTTCATCTTCTGAACTGCTGGAAAAAGGAAGATGGGCATTTGTAGTTTTATTGCAAAGAGAACATTTGTGGAATATAAACATATTTATGAAGACAGTGCAAAACGTCAGGCATATAGTGGGCGAAATAATGATTTAAAGGGAATCTGTCAGCTCGATTTAGCCCCATATCCTACCACTACCTGTCCCTTCACCTTGTGAACACATCCCTAACTATTCCTCTCTAACCTAAAACTGTACTATAAAGCTTTAGAAAAAAGATTTATTAACTTACATATTTCTATGTTAATAAGGTAATAAGGGCTCCAGTCTATGGCATAGACTGAGAAGGGCAGTCTCCGGGTTTCCATTCTCCCCTCACTGCTCTTATCATATCTCAATGGGCTTCATTATTCCTTCTCCTGTGCATCACCTATTTGAAATTCCCACCTCATTCTCATAGTATGATGTGCAGACGGACGTCAGTTTCGGTCCGCTGCATTGTGGGGACTTATCTGGTGTGCGGCCCAGCTTCATCAATCGCACTGCGCATGTGCTGAGAGCTGGCCTGTAAGGCCCATACACCCGCACACTGCGCATGACCAGAACTGACATATGGCTGCGTGTCATACTATGAAGAGGCTTCGGGAATTTCCAAATAGGGGACACACAAGAGAAGGAATGATGACGCTCATGCGGTGTGATAAGAGCAGGGAGTAGTGGAGAATGGAGACCCGGAGAATGCCCATCTCAGTCTACGCTGTAGACTGGAGCCCTTATTAACATTGGAATATGTAAGTCAATAAATCGTTTTTCTTAAGCTTTTTATGCAGCTTTAGCTCAGAGGGGGATGGTTAGGGATGTGCTCGCAAGGTGCAGGGACAGGTAGTGGTAGGATAGGGGGCAATATCGAACTGACTGGTTCCCTTTAACACGTCATTAAAGTTTGAAGTAAATATATTTCTAAATGTGCTTTTGGGTTGAATTTCTCACCAAATTGCGGTAAAAAGCAATCCACACAGGTAAAGTAATCAAACCCTAAATGTCTATAATTTAAGTTATGTTGGATAATCATAAAAACGGAAAGCAAAAGGAAAAAGTATTGAACACATGCAGATAAAAAAGGTGCAAAAGCCATGGAAAGTCATGACAGCAGCTGAAATTTATCAGTAATTAGAAGGAAATCCTGCCACTAATTAACAAATAATATCAGGTGGTTCAGTTTATGGACCATATAATCCCATTACCCCATTATATCATTACTAAGGTGTGACACAAAAAAATCTCAAAATGGGTAATACCAGTGAGCTGTCCCAAGACTTTTGCATCCTTATTCTTGCAAAACATAATGATGGCATTGGTTACAGAATTTCTAAACCACTTGAGGTTCCAGAACATCATGGCGTAGGACTGGTTTTCAGCATACATTACTGGCAAACTTCATATAATTGATGGAATGATGAATGGATTAATGTACTGAGACATTCCTGATAAAAATCTGTTGCCATCTTTCAGGATGATGAAGATGAAATGAGGGTGATGAATTCAGAAAGACAAAAGTCCAAAATATTTGTTTTCAGTGAAAGAAAATAAAGCTACTATAATAGCCCAGCCAATCTGCTGACCTGAGTCTAAAATAAACTAAAACTCAGAGTTCATAAAAGGAGCCCACAGAACCCTTAGGGTATGTGCCCACAGGACGGTTCTTGCATCATTCTGACCGTCAGAAAACCGGTGGTGAACTTCTGGAGCCTACAGTCCTGAGCTCTGAAGAGTCCAGCGGTTTTCCAGCGTTATCCAGCGTTCTTTCAGCGGTTTTCCAGCGGTTTTACAGCGTTTTTTCAGCGGTTGTATAGCGGACAAAACCATTGATTATAATGACTCACATTCCTTGCTCTAACCGCTTTAAAAACGCACTTGAAAATTGACATGCTCAATCTTCACAAACCGCCTGAAAACTGGTGAACTGGATGAAGATGAGCATAATATAACCGGCATTGTGGGCACAGCGGTTTCCAATTGCCATAGGTTTCAATGTTAATCCAAACGCTGGTTTGGATTAACATAAAATTAAATAAAACCAACGTTAAAACGTCGGCGGAAACCGCTGGAAAACCGCACTACAACCGTCCTGTGGGCACATACCCTTAGGATTTGAAGAGTGTTTGTGTGGAAAAATGGCCCAAAATTACACCTGAGTAATGCATGTGATTAGTTTCTTCATACATAAGGTGCCTTGAAGCTGTCATGTGTGTATGGAGTCCACAGAATCCTTGACTCTTGTATGGTTCAATAGGAAGTGATCCAATTCTATAGTGGCCGCGCTCCCCGTGGTAATGATTTTAAGAACTTCTTGTCCACAAAAAATTTTATTCCTCAAAACATGCGAGAATATATTCTCGCATGTTTTGAGGAATAAAATTTTTTGTGGACAAGAAGTTCTTAAAATCATTACCACGGGGAGCGCGGCCACTATAGAATTGGATCACTTCCTATTGAACCTTTATGCCTGTGGGAATCCGTGGCAGGACCCGATACAGGATCAATTCAAGGCGAGCAGCAGACCCGGATAAACATCCAAAGCGTGAGGAGGCTTTGGAAAAACCATATGCTTGAAGTTTTATGACAAGAGGTGAGTGCATAAAACTTCATTAAAAGGGCACCAGAGAGTTACATTGGTAACGCGCTGAGATTGGCGCCGCATGTTTGTTTTTTATATATATCCTACAGGGAATCACCTTACTTGACTCTTGTATGGTAAGAGGTTCTGTGCAGTATCTGGTACATTTACGGTCCAGAGGAAAGATCCTGCGTTCCGGTACTTAATATCCACGCTAAAAGCCTGATCAGGAAATTTTATTTAATCTTTCATGATAAGCCTGGTCTTAAAGGGAACCAACCACCTCAGATCACCCTAATACACAGTTAATACGTGTCCCTGCACCCTAAGGATACGTTTCCAGCACTGTTTTTGTGTAAAATCTTGCATTAGTATAACTAATATAAAGACTTTATAAAGTTACTAGCCTGAAGACTTCTGGGCGTATCCCTCCTTCTGTTATACTTCAGGGCTGTACATTGCATGGCTGCGCTCCCCCTCCCTCCGTGCCTGCTGCTCTGCCCTGATGGGCGTGATCGTTATCGCCTCTGAACTGAGGGAGGGTGAGCGCAGCCATGCAATGCACAGCCCTGAAGTATAACAGAAGGAGGGATACGCCCAGAAGTCTTCAGGCTAGTAACTTTATAAAGTCTTTATATCGGTTATACTAATGCAAGATTTTACACAAAAACAGTGCTGGAAACGTATCCTTAGGGTGCAGGGACACGTATTAACTGTATATTAGGGTGATCTGAGGTGGTTGGTTCCCTTTAAGGGTCCCCAGAGTCTGCTCCTGCAACTCCTGCTTCTGCCACCAGGAGCCACTGTGTTCACTTTGAAGGTGGGGTTGGTGATAGAGCAGTCTGTGTAGCTGTGTTTGTATGGCTGCTCAGCTGGGATCATTAACTTCTTACTTCACCCTATTTGAATCTTCTGTGTGTTGCTGCTAGCCGCCAGAAATACTCCCTGGTTCGCTTGTTGTATCCTGCTAAGTATTGTTGATTTTATGGATTGACCCCTGCCTGTTTTTGTACTTTTCTGCAGCCTAATGATTTTGTACTTTTCTGATCTTTCAGCTTTGACACTGGCTACTTTTCTATTAATGGACTGCAGCCCATCTATAGGCAGCAACCCCCTGGACCTTGCAGTAAAGCCAGATCCCTGAATAGGGGTTAAAGGGTGTCAGGTTATCTCAGGGTGCTGTCTGATGGTGCAGTTTGCATTTACTCTGTCTGGAATTTCACTTTTTATCTGTAACTTGGACAGATATTACAGACACCCAAGGTAGAAAGCGTTTTTCTTTTGTCGCAATTTCTTTGCACATTATTTAGTGTCCCCCACAAGTCTGTATTATAAATAAAAGTCAGAGAAAAGCAAATTTGTCTTATTAAAACATTTTAAAAGTAATCCACACACATGAAAAGGACAAACAAAATATACATTGGTTCTGACCTATCATATTAGAAACCCTAAAGGCCAAAAATGGTTGTGTTCTTCACAAATAGGCACTAATTACAATGGTGAAATATAGTTCTTACTATTATCATCTTTTAGGAAAAACTAATACCCCTTTCAATATTATGCATTCTTAGTGGTGAGAAAAAAAGCAGTTGCAACAATCTCACTTATTTTGTAGCTTGAGGAGTACATTATCCAGATCCTCATTCCCAGTCCCTTCACAAGTCATGGATGGATGGTTGAAAGAATAAGGTGGTGGAGGTATCCAATATACCCTATTATGTATTTGCCCTCAGTCAGTAAAGTAGTCTTACTAGAATGGTAGAATAGAATATGCTATTCCCCTGATGAATCTCCTGGTGTGAGGAAATGTGTAGTGAGGCACTGTTTTGTGGACAGTCCAAAGACTCAGCCAGTGTAAGCTGTGGACTGTCCTTTTAAGGGTGAAAGTTATGAGATCTACAAAGGAAGTACACAATAGAGCCAATTCGCTACCTTCACCGCCTGATTCTTTCAATCTTCCATCAATGACTTGTGAAGGCGACTGGGAATGAGTATCTGGATAACGTACACCTCAAGCTACAATATGGATTAGGCCCCTTTCACTTCAGCATTTTTCGCTGATTACAGCAGATCTGGCAGATTTACCACATCTGCCGCCTAACGGTCGCAATTGCAGCATACATGCGGCAAGCCCCATGTATTGTCTATAGGGCTTGCAAAAGGTGCAGCAAGTGCAGTATTGCCACGATCCGGCAGTTGCGGCCATAAAAAAAACGCTGTCAGTTTTTTTCCGCGACAGCATGTGCCGGATCGTGGCAATACCGCACTTGCCGCACCTGCAGCAAGCCCCTTAGAAAATGCATGGGTCTTGCCGCAAGTGTGCCATAAGTGTGACCGTTAGGCGGCAGATGAGATAAATCTGCCGGATCTGCCGCAATCAGCAAAAAACGATGCTGTGAAAGGGCCTTAAATTGTTCCAACTGCTATTTTTCTCACCACTAAGTATGTGTAATATTGAAAGAGGTATTTTTTTCCTCAAAGATATTAATAGTAAGCACTTTATTTCACCATGGTGATTAGTGCCTATTTGTGAAGGACACAACCATTGTTGGTCTTTATGGTGTCTGACATGATTGGTCAGACCAATTTAAATGTTGTTTGTCCTTTTCATGTGTGTGGGTTACTTTTAAAATGTTTATAAATAAATGTAATTTGTAATAATGCTCACAATCTTGCTTTTCTCTAAATTCTGACTCAAGGGAGCTGGGGTCTGGTAGTGAGATTTTTCTCCTTCACTATTATTTTTTTCTTAATCTATTATAATTAATAAAACCCTACTTTTTGCATCTTTCAACAAAAAGAAAGCCGTGAACTTTTCCATTGATTATTTTACGCGATGTCACATCCTGTCTACCAGCTCTTCAACATTTATAGAATTCGAATCAAAGGTAGTGGCGAAACGGCTGTTAGGGGCGTGCTGCAGGTCTGGGCTCTGTGGGGAAATATCCAGGTCTAATTGCCAGAGTGTGCCATGGGTGAGTGATTCTGATAGCCCTTGCTGTGTCATTTATACTATATGTGTGCATTCTGTTACTACTTGCGATTTGTGCCATTAAGAGTATTATAGTACCCATGGAGTGACTGCCTACCTGCAGCCCTTGGAGTTTTCTCCCAATATGTACTTCATCCATAACGTTTATGTGTCTGCTTTTACATATAATTACTAAAGGTGATATTTTATGTAACATTAACTCCATAGTGGTTTCCACTTATTCTTATGTAGGCAGCCAAGGCAGTAAGTACATCTGCATCTGTCCGGTGGAGGAAGCGGAGCTGGGCAGAAATGCCGACATTACGCAAAGTAATGAACAACCCTTTTAAAATGACATAGATTCAAGGCAGATAGATTGAAGAATGTCAGCATTGTATACTGAAATAGAAAGTAGAAACAGAAAAAGCTCAGTGATGGTTAATTTGAGTCTAAAGGGGGTGTCACACGCGTCAATATCGCCTGCACGATATCGACTGCACGTGACGTTGCAGCGATATTGACGCGTGTGACATACTGCATCAACCAGCGATAAATCGCTGGTTGATGATCGCCAGGTTTCAGAACCAGCTCTGAAACCTGGCGATTGTCGCCCGGTGGACACGCAGCATCGCTGCGTGTGACACCGGGACTAGCGATATTCCAGCTCCCAGCGCCTGTCACAAGCGCTGGGAGCTGGTCTCCAAGGTACACTGCGGGTAACTAGGCAGCGCGCGCTGCCTAGATACCCGACGTGTACCTTAGTTACCAGCCTCCTCCGCTCACCCGGTGAGCGGAGGAGGCTGGTAACTAAGGTACACTGCGGGTAACTAGGCAGCGCGCGCTGCCTAGATACCCGACTGTGTACCTTAGTTACCAGCCTCCTCCGCTCACCGGGTGAGCGGAGGAGGCTGGTAACTAAGGTACACGTCGGGTATCTAGGCAGCGCGCGCTGCCTAGTTACCCGCAGTGTACCTTGGAGACCAGGCTGCTCCCGCTTCCAGCAGGCTGGCAGCGGGAGCAGGACATCGTGGAAACGATATTTAAATCGTTTCCATGATGTCACTGGTCAATTGATCGCTGGTGAGTCTGTCTGTGTGACAGCTCACCAGCGATCAGCCGTCAATGTCGTCAGCGATCAGATCGCTGACGACATTGACGCGTGTGACACCCCCTTAAGTAGGACATGACAGCAACAGTTTCACAGAGCAAAAATCAAAGGTCTACAGGTGTAATAAATAAAATATAGAGGTGAGCCAAAAAATTAAACTTGCTTAAACTGTTCCCAACTGAGATAATGTAATAATAAAACATGAGGGGGGCCATTACTGAATTCCAAGGAGTAACCCTTGAGTGCGAAAAATAAATTAATGTAAATATGTATGGAATAAAATATTTGCAGAAATGTTTCGGTTATGACACATCATTCTTTTATGTTTATGAAAGGAAACTTTATATGTATAGTATGAAGCTATTTTTCCAAGGACAGTTAAGAAAGTAAATAAAATTTCAGATACTGCTAAATTGTGTGTAGTCAAGGATGGTAATACAAAAGAGAATAAAATTTCCAAAATTGTCATCTTAAATAAATTGCAATATTGGCAGTAGCTGTCATGTGGAGTAAAGTTTAAGGCAAAGACAAGTAGCTTGCGATTACACAATTCAAATAATTATATCTAGTGATCGGATAGAGAAACATCTGTTCGGCAGAGAAGTGGTGAGAAGTGTCCATAACAAGGACTGTTGGACAGTTAAGATTAAGGAGCTTCAAAGTACTTAGTCCTGGAAGCAATTAATGATAATCTATGGGCGCCTTGGAAGAATAGTAATTATATGCATACTTACAAATCAACGTATTCTTGTACTGTAAATCTCAGTTACTGATAAGGGTCAGTCATATATCTGAAAGACAAAGCCACCAAGAATTCTAAAAATAAGAAGTGGTAACCAGAAACTTATATCACGTCAATATAAATTACTATGAGAACTAAATATTCTGAATTCTGGGATGACCAAATGGCACATGAACAATGCATAAAAATATAACTTTAGTGGAAATGAAGGCAAAATAGTAGAATTAAGAAGTGATTACCAGGCAAACATAGGCATGAGTCCGGAGTACAATTAGCATATCCTAAATCTTCAAACATATTAACATCTGGGGGACATGCTGATAATCCGAGGGCCCAACTGTCCCCTAATGTCTCCTGGGTAAACAAGTGGACTTTAACCCATCTGATCTTTGCTTCCCTCAGAAATAAACAGTCCTATAGGTGTCTGCAAACCATTTATCAACCTCCATCTATTGGCATTAGATGCACGCTCAGCTGAGCGGAACAGACATTTTAATGAGGGAGTTGGGAATTTTAATAACTGTTCATTGACAGCTTTGTGCGTGGCTTGATTTAATCCAAGATACATCAAGGAGAAAATCCAAAGCCAGGAAAATATCAGGTTGTGCCAGTTATATACATAATGTTTGTTTTAGCTCAGACCGCCTTACAGACCTACTAAAGGTCAGGCTGGAATTGACCGCTTGGGAGTGCTTGATTTGTTCAGTATTATAATTGGTAAATGATGAAGGTAAAGAAATAGGTACCTATGTAATACTAACTATTTCAAACACTCTGTGATGATCTAGGTTATTCTACATATACCAAGCTGAGCTCTACATACCTTTACATATTAGATGAGTAGTTTTAAAGTATGGTAAGTATCCAAATTTTTATTTTAGAATCAGTCTTAATTATCTTTAATGTAGTGTAAGTGTATTAAAATACTTACCCATCACCGTCCTCTCTGGTTTCTAGCACATTTATGGTTCTCTCTAGTCAATGTGACCTTCAAACAGACTAATTGGATCAAACAGTGGTTATGTATGAACCGGCTTCCTCTGGGTTCTCCGGTATCAACCCATACTCCAAAAACACACTGCCTAGTGTACATGTCTAGATTGTGAGCCTCAATTATATATACAGCGCCTTGTGAAAGTATTTGGCCCCTTTGAACTTTTCAACCTTTTGCCACATTTCAGGCTTCAAACATAAAGATATAAATTCTAATTTTTTTTGTGAAGAATCAACAACAAGTGGGACACAATCATGAAGTGGAATGAAATTTATTGGATGTTTTAAACTTTTTTAACAAATAAGAAACTGAAAAGTGGGGTGTGCAATATTATTCGGTCCCTTTACTTTCAGTGCAGCAAACTCACTCCAGAAGTCCAGTGAGGATCTTTGAAGGATACAATGTTGTCCTAAATGACTGGTGATGATAAATAGAATCCATCTGTGTGTAATCAAGTTAATGCACCTGCTCTGTGATAGTCTCAGGGTTCTGTTTCAATGCAGTGAACATCATGAAGACCAAGGAACACACCAGGCAGGTCCGAGATACTGTTGTGGCAAAGTTTAAAGCTGGATTTGGATACAAAAAGATTTCCCAAGTTTTAAACATCTCAAGAAGCACTGTGCAAGCAATCATATTGAAATGAAAGGCGTATCAGACCACTGCAAATCTACTAAGACCCGGCCATCCCTCTAAACCTTAATCTCGAACAAGGAGAACACTGATCAGAGATGCAGCCAAAAGGCCCATGATCACTCTGGATGAACTGCAGAGATCTACAACTGAGGTGTGAGAGTCTGTCCATAGGACAACAATCAGTCGTACACTGCACAAATCTGATCTTTATGGAAGAGTGGCAAGAAGAAAGCCATTTCTCAAAAATATCCATAAAAAGTCTCGTTTGAAGTTTGCCACAAGCCACCTGGGAGACACACCAAACATGTGGAATAAGGTGCTCTGGTCAGATGAAACCAAAATCGAACATTTTGGCCACAATGCAAAACGATATGTTTGGCGTAAAAGTACTTACTGTTCATCATATTTTGTTGACTGTTACACTGTTACGGTGTCAAGTAAGTGAGTGCTTATCTCTTTTACAGACTTATGCAGCGATCTCTGTGTTAGGGTGGAAAAATTTCTGTGGGATCCAGTCAGTTTGAAGTAGACCAGAGTAGCACTGGAAACCTGGGAGGGCAATAGTTTAAAAATACAACACACTTCAGCTGGAGCAAGCCCTCATCAGGTATACCTTAGTAAGGCTTGCTCTAGCTGAAATACACTGTATTTTTTTTAACTTTGTTCAATAAATCCCCACTAATAGATTACAGCTAGTGATGAGCAAGTAGCAAAAATTCGTATTCGCTATACTCGTAACGAGTACTTTTTAATACTCGCATACTTGTCCAAAAGGCGAATTCAATGTTGGTCAATTAATGGTAGGCTCTGCTATAAAATGAGCATTTCCAGGACTGGGCATGAGGGAGGACTGTTTTGCGTTTCTACAGCATAAAACACCTTGCTGTGTCCCCTGGAGAGAATCTACCATTCAATCTCCTCTCACGGGGGGGGGGGGGGGCGACTCCCTTTATGTACTAATGGGAGCCAGCAATATGTGTCAGACTGATCAAGATCGACACATAACTGACGAGCACCAGCCATACCTGTCGAGTAACAAGTATCGCGAATACTGTACTATCTGTGCAAGTAACAAATAGCAGTAATTACACTCGCTCTTCACTGATTACAGCAATTGCTTTAACTTACATCACATTCATTTGACACAAATAGGGTATGTTTGAATTAGAGCACCAGACACTTCATATCCTTCCTGGAATCTTGTTTGGAGAGTAATCAGGAGCCGACTACAATCCTGCATAAGATTTTACTGCCAAACCACACTGTACCCTTCAAGCAGTTGTGTTCTGGAGTTGCACAATTGCGAAAGGTGAGAGATTCAGGCTGTGGTCACACCTGCTAATCCGTTTTTCATAGTGTTCCGTTTATCAAATCCATTTTTGGGGTGCTTTTTGAGCCTCCTGTGCTGCTCATTGTTTTTTGGACTTAGCCATTTTTTGGTAAAAAAAATGCTAGTATAAACAGATCCGTTAACGGATGGTTCCTATATGTGCCATCCGTTAATGGATCCGTTACCCATAGGGCCCCATGTTACCAAAAAATGCTCCATTTTTTTTATAGCACCCAAAAATGTTGCTTGCAACGTTTTTTGGACCCTGGGAAGAGGTCTTCAAAAACGGAATGACCCATAAAGTGCCCCATTCGTTAACGGACCTTTTTTGGACTTAGGAAAAATAAAGGAAAACATTTCCCAAAAACAGATAAAGAACAAAAACGGCTGGCATGTGTGACCACGGCCTGACCACAGCCTTATCCTGATGTTTTAAACAGTGGATTTCCAAAGTGACTACTCAGGTAAGGCTGGGGTCACACATAGAAATCCATTTTTGGAAGTGTTTTCCATGACCAATCTGTTTTTTTTGGGTGCTTTTTGATCTTTTTGAGCCTTCTGCACCCCTGAACGTTTTTGGACTTAGTCATTTTTTGACCAAAATTGAAGAAAAAACTGATCCGTTTTTTTAAGGCACCCAAAAAACTGATCCGTTTTTCCATAGGGCCCATGTTAAAAATTTTTTTTTTTTTAAAACGGACCCCAAAAACGTTGATAGCAACGTTTTTGGCACAAAAACGTACATAACAATGTTTTTAGGTGCAGAAAAAAAACGGACAGGGTGTTTATTACATCTAATCCGTTTTTTCTATCAGTTTTTGGACTTAGAAAAAAAAAATGCTAAAAATGAAGCCAAAAAAGGACCAAGGGCTTATGTGTGACCCTAGCCTAAGATATTGAGGTGTGTTTCCTCCTCTATTTTCCTTGCAAAGGATATTCCCTACTTTGTTGCTACACTATTACATTATTGATTAGGACTGAGTATAACATTTTTGTCAAGACTTTTTGAAGTTAAACTCTTAGGCTGTGGTCACACATAGAAATCCGTTTTTGGAAGTGATTTTCATCACCAATCCGTTTTTTATAGGATGCTTTTTGAGCCTCCTGCACTCCTGAATGTTTTTGGACTTTTCATTAAAAAAACGCATGCGCGAACGCATGCGCAAACGCAAGTGCGCATATGCCATGCGTTCGCGCATGCGTTTCCCATAGGGCCCCATGTTAAAAAAAACGCATGAAAACGCATGCGTTTTTTAACTGATGCCAAAAACGTTGCTAGCAACGTTTTTGACTCAAAAACGGACAGGGCAATGTTTGGAGCTCCAGAGAAAAACGGACAGGGTGTTTATTACATCCAATCCGTTTTCTGTCAGTTTTTGGACTTAGAAAAAAAAAAAGAGAAAACTGAAGCCAAAAACGGACTGAGGGCTTATGTGGAACCCCAGCCTAAGGGTATGTGCCCACAGGACGTTTTTGCTGCAGTCCTGAACGCAGGAAAACCTGAGGATCCTAGAGTCCTTGACAGGAGAAATGCTATGATCTTGTCTGCGTTTTTTGCGCGCTTTTTACAAGTTTTGTGCACGTTTTTACTGCGTTTTTGGTGCGTTTTTACTGCGTTTTTGATGCTACGTTTTTCCAGTGTTTTTCCCATTGACTGCACCAAAAACGCAAAAAGAATTGACATGTCCATTCTTTGCTATCCGCACCAAAAACGCAGGTATTTGACATTGCTTGACACTTGCAAAACGAATGTGTGTGCACAGCGTTTTTGTAAAACACATTGGTTTTGCTGGGAAGTCCAACCGCAGGAACAGATTAGCATACATTACCATAAAACCAATGGTTTTCTGCAAGCGGAAACCGCAGCAAAACCGCAGCAAAAACGCACTGTGTGCACATACCCTTATGGCTATATTTTTTAGATTACTGCATCATCTAATGTGTATTTTCAACTGTCTTGGAGTTCAGTTTACCTGCCTGTCTAAGGGGGCCGTCACACGCTGCGACATCTTTAGCGATATTGTAAGCGATCACGTGCACGCGCAATCGCTTACAATATCGCTCACATCGCTGGTGAGATGTCACACAGACAGACTCACCAGCGATGCGGAGCCGCGATCTGCTGGTTACTATGGTACACATCGGGTAACTAGGCGCCGCGCGTCGCTTAGTTACCCGACGTGTACCATAGTTACCATCTCCCAGCATAGGCGCGGTCGCTGGGAGATGGATCATCGTGGTGTTATACACCACGATGATGCAGATCGTTGCATCGTTCATCGCTAGATCTGAGAACCGAACCTCAGATCAGCGATGTCACGATCAAGCGATTTACCATCGTAAATCGCTTGATTACATGCAACGATATCTTGCCCGATATCGCTTAAGCGATCAAAAAGGAGATCGCTTAAACGATATCGGGCAAGATATCTCACCGTGTGACGGCCCCCTTAGAATGAGAACTGATGGAGAAAGCAAATATTCAGAAGTATATAAAGCAAATAAAGGGGTTGTATCAAAAAGAATATTTATCAACTATCCATAAGATAGTTGATAAATGTATAACAGCTCACAATCTGTCCAGTAGGACCTCCATTGATCATGAGAATGAGGGTTGCATTCAAATGGAGCATTAGTGGTTATAATTACCCATCCATTCACTGTTTATAGAAGTGATTTTCACAATCTCTTTTAGGCTAGGGTCACACATAGTAATCCGTTTTTGTAATGTGTTTTCCATGCCAAATCCGTTTTTCCTAGGCTGCATTTTGTGCCTCCTGTGTCCCTGGATGTTTTTTGGACTAATGGCCCCTTTACACATGCCAACTTATCTGTCCAACTTCTGAACAGATCTCTGGTTGCAGTGAAATCATGGACACATTGCTCCATTTGTACACAGCCACAAAATGGAGCAATGTGTCCATGATTTCACTGCAACCAGTAAGTTGTTCAGAAGTTGGACAGATACAGTGCCTACAAGTAGTATTCAACCCCCCGCAGATTTAGGTGGTTTGATAAGATGCAAATAAGTTAGAGCCTTCAAACTGCAAACGAGAGTAGGATTTATTAACAGAAGCATAAATCTTACAAACCAAAAAGTTATGTTGCTCAGTTGAATTTTAATAAATTTTAAACATAAAAGTGTGAGTCAATTATTATTCAACCCCTATGTTTAATATTTTGTGGAATAACCCTTGTTTGCAATTACAGCTAATAATCGTCTTTTATAAGACCTGATCAGGCCGGCACAGGTCTCTGGAGTTATCTTGGCCCACTCCTCCATGCAGATCTTCTCCAAGTTATCTAGGTTCTTTGGGTGTCTCATGTGGACTTTAATCTTGAGCTCCTTCCACAAGTTTTCAATTGGGTTAAGGTCAGGAGACTGACTAGGCCACTCCATCACCTTGATTTTTTCCCTCTTGAACCAGGCCTTGGTTTTCTTGGCTGTGTGCTTTGGGTCGTTGTCTTATTGGAAGATGAAATTACGACCCATCTTAAGATCCTTGATGGAGGAGCGGAGGTTCTTGGCCAAAATCTCCAGGTAGGCCGTGCTATCCATCTTCCTATGGATGCGGACCAGATGGCCAGGCCCCTTGGCTGAGAAACAGCTCCACAGCATGATGCTGCCACCACCATGCTTGACTGTAGGGATGGTATTCTTGGGGTCGTATGCAGTGCCATCCAGTCTCCAAACGTCACGTGTGTGGTTGGCACCAAAGATCTCGATCTTGGTCTCATCAGACCATAGAACCTTGAACCAGTGTGTCTCAGAGTCCTCCAAGTGATCATGAGCAAACTGTAGACGAGCCTTGACATGACGCTTTGAAAGTAAAGGTACCTTACGGGCTCGTCTGGAACGGAGACCATTGCGGTGGAGTATGTTACTTATGGTATTGACTGAAACCAATGTCCCCACTGCCATGAGATCTTCCCGGAGCTCCTTCCTTGTTGTCCTTGGGTTAGCCTTGACTCTTCGGACAAGCCTGGCCTCGGCACGGGAGGAAACTTTCAAAGGCTCTCCAGACCGTGGAAGGCTAACAGTAGTTCCATAAGCCTTCCACTTCCGGATGATGCTCCCAACAGTGGAGACAGGTAGGCCCAACTCCTTGGAAAGGGTTTTGTACCCCTTGCCAGCCTTGTGACCCTCCACGATCTTGTCTCCGATGGCCTTGGAATGCTCCTTTGTCTTTCCCATGTTGACCATGTATGAGTGCTGTTCACAAGTTTGGGGAAGGTCTTAAATAGTCAGAAAAGGCTGGCAAAAGAGATAATTAATCCACACATGTGAAGCTCATTGTTCTTTGTGCCTGAACTACTTCTTAATACTTTAGGGGGACCAAACAGAATGCTGGTGGTTTGAGGGATTAAATAATAAATGACCCTCTGAATTAACTTTTAACGCTTTAAAAAAAAAAAAAAATAAATAAATAAATCTTTTTGGCTGCAGTGCATTTCCCACTTCCAGGCTGATCTACAGTCCAAATGTCACAATGCCAAGTTAATTCCGCATGTGTCAACCAGCTAAATCTGCAGGGGTTGAAAACTACTTGTAGGCACTGTAAGTTGGTGTGTGTAAAGTGGCCCTTAGGCTAGGGTCACATCTACGTTTTTTTTTTAAAACCTGATCCGGTTTTGAGCTTTCAAAAAGCTCAAAACCGGATCAAGATACCCTCCTTATAGGAGCCAATGCTAAAAACCAGATTGCTTCACAAGCAATCCGGTTTCCGTCTCCAGCTCTGCAGCCTGCGTGAAAAATCATGCAGGCTGCAGTTTTCGGAGCGGTTTTAGCATCCGCAATGCGGGAACCGGATTGCTCAGGATGTGTAATCTTGAGCAATGCGGTTCCCACATATACTTTGCTTATCACTGCCACCGCCGGGATAATCAAAGTGCTCTGTGTTCTTTAAAACTTAAAAATTAATAAATAAATGTTTGTTTAATGTCTCTAGGGGGTGCCGAGTCCCCCAAGAGACCTTACACCCACTCAAGTGGGCATATACTGCTATAATCTGTCCAAAAGCGCCAGGCTCCTCAGAGTGGCGCGCATGACCCCACAAATTGCCCCCCCGTATCTTTATACCTGTTCCTGCACCCCCTCTTATCTTTTATAGCCATCCCTTTTGCAGATCCAAATGATTGTGTAAAGTATAGAATAGAGGTTATAATCACCTCGTCCTGTGTGAGTTCTCTGTGTCTGTACAAATGTCCAAAGGCGGGGCTGTCTGCTGCTCCCTCCGCCCGCTTATTAATTATGCACACCCCCTCTCAGCTTGCTTCAGTGCTGAGAGTCTGGCCGCGTAATGAAAGGGGGGGTTGAAATGGTGTCATACCGATAGCCCCGCCCCTTTCATGACGTGGCCAGACTCTCAGCACTGAAGCAAGCCGAGAGGGGGCGTGCATAATTAATAAGCGGGCGGAGGGAGCAGCAGACAGCCCTGCCTTTGGACATTTGTACCGAAACAGAGAACTTACACAGGAGAAGGTGATCATAACCTCTTTTCCAGTGATGGCGAACTCCAGGCCTCGAGTGCCACCAACAGGGCAGGTTTTCAGGATTTTCTTATATTGCACAGGTAATAATATAATCACCTGCACTGGTGATGATTCCAACCTCTGTGTAATGCTGACGAAATCCTGAAAACCTGCACTTTGATGGCACTCGAGGCCTGGAATTCGCCATCACTGCTCTATTCTATACTTTACACAATCGTTTGGATCTGCAAAAGGGATGGCTATAAAGGATGAGAGGGGGTGCAGGGACAGGTATAAAGAAAGGGGGGGCAGTTTGTGGGGTCATGCGCGCCGCTCTCAGGAGCCCGGCGCTTTTGGACATAGCAGATTATAGTTGAATATGCCCACCAGAGTGGGTGTAAGGTCTCTAGGGGGACTAGACACCCACTAGATAAATAGTTTTAATATACACAGAATAGTTTGCTCATCCCTGCGGCAGCAGGGATGAGCAAACTATCCGGTAACCTGATTGCTCAGGATTACACATCCTGAGCAATCCGGTTACCGGACTGCGGCTTCAGCAATCCGGGAACCGGATTGCTGAAGGTATGAAGACAATTGCGTTCACCGCATCCGGATCTGGATGTGGTGAACGCAATTAAGGTTTAAAGAGTGACCCTAGCCTTAGTCATTTTTTCTGAGAAACGAATATGCGTTAACGCATGGTGCCTATATGTACCCTGCGATAATGCATGCGTTTCCCATAGGGCCCCATGTTAAAAAATGCATGCTTTTTTTACTGCATCCAAAGGCCAGGGTCACACATGCCCATGCGCTTTTTAGAAAACCGGATCTAGTTTTCTAGATGTGCCAATAGTGTCCCCTGAGGTCCTGGACATTTTGGGGAATTATTGGACTTAGGCTAGGGTCACATTTGCGGTTTTGTTTTCAAAACTGGAACCAGTTTTGACCATTAAAAATGGTCAAAACCGGATCCGATTCCACAGCCATAGGCTGCAATAGATAAACCTGATTGCACTTAATGCCATCCGGCTACCGCATCCGGTTTTGCAGCCTGCGGTAAAAATCATGCAGGCTGCATTTTTCGGAGCAGTTGAAAAACTGGATCCATTTTTTTTATAATGGGCGCCTATGGCAACTGGATCCAGTACCGCAGGGTACATGATTGTACCTTGTGGTATCGGATCCAGTTTTTGGTGCCACAATTTTTTCTCATTACAGATCTGAATCCATTACTGGATCCAGATCTGCAATGTGATACCAAATGTGAAGTCACACAGTAATACCGCATCTGGTATTGGATGCGGTTACCGGATTGTGCCTTCCAAATGTGACCCCTGCCTTAGTAATTTTTTCACCAAAAACGCATATGCCTATATGTACCATGTGTTAACGCATGCGTCTCCCATAGGGCCCCATGTTAAAAAATGCATGCGTTTTTTTAATGCACCCTAAAAACGCATGCGTTTTTTGACAAAACGCACAGACACATGCGTTAATGCATATGCGTTTTTTGACTTTGAAAAAAAAACATCCAAAATGTTCCCAAGAACGGATTTAAGGCAAAAACGGATGGTATGTGTGACCCTGGCCATAAATACTGCTAGCAGCGTTTTTTGGATGTTGAACAAAAAGGCATGTGTTATTGAAAAAACGCAGTGACACTTAAGTGCACCATCCGTTAACGGATATGCGTTTTTGAACAAAAATTATCTCAAAAATGGATCCAAGGCAAAAACGGATGCCATGTGTGACCCTGGCCTTAGGCTAGCTTCACACCACGTTTTTTTAATCCTGTCCTGTCCAGTTTGAACAGCACAGAACAGGATCCGGTTTTGCCTCCCATGTATCCCTATGATGCCGGATTGGCCCTATCTTGTAATCTGTTTTTGTGTATTCTGTGCCAGATTTGTTTGTGTCCAGTTTTTCACTGTCCCCAAAAAACGGAGACTGCAGCAATTTTGGCCTCTGGTGAAAAAAAAATGGGCAAAACCGGACAGAAACGGATCCAAAGCGATCTGGCACACATAAAATGGAGTCTATGGACACCGGATTTGTGATAAAAAACAGATTGTTTCCCGGATCTGATTTTAAGCACAGAGCGTGCTCTGAAATCCTGCCATCAAACTTCAGACCCATGGACAGCACTACTTCAAGCACAGGCTCTGAATTCAGCACCAAGGACAGCAGCAGAGCAGAGACAGACAGACTTCACCACCATGGACAGCGGCAGACAAATCCTGCAAAAAACAGGATCCTGGACCATATTTGGCCACACGATCTACACATCCTGTCCTGTCAGGTTCTGTCAAGGTGATCCTCCAAAAAACAGAATCCACCCTGACAGCCAAAAAACGTGGTGTGATACTAGCCTAAGAGTAGAGACCAATAGAAGTGAATGGAGCATTGGCCTTTTATGGCTTCATTTATATGGGACTCAGGGAAGCATGTTCTTGTTAACGATGTTAGTCCTAGCAGTGTGATCCTCAGCCATTTATTACCTGTTCACATAAATATTGTTTATAAGATAGCCCATTATGGTACTGTGATGAGGAAGGAACATCTAAGTATATATAGCCAAAATACGCTCACAGTAATTTGTCAAAAATGTCTGATTATAAGGGAACTTATATGAGAAATGGGCAACTTAGATTGTGAAAGTCAGTGACCAATTCTGTACAGCATTGCAGAATATTTTCGTGCTATACAAACAACTGTAAGTTAATACAATACATTCAGTACATAAATGGCCATGTGAGATGGTCATCCTTTCCAGTGCACTCACATGGGCTGGATGCAAAACCACTTCCATAAAGGTATGACCAGCTGGTTAGAAAAAGCTACAATTGCTGATACTCATTATATTCTACATTAGATTTCCCAGCAAATCATAACCACAATGAGAGTTTATAGAAACGAACAAAATTTTATTTCAAAGGCAAGTTTCACAACACACTGTTTATAAAAACCATCACTATAAAACTAAAACAAACATTGCTGACCGCGGTTTTTTTCGCTGCCGCACCTGCCGCAAGTGCAAAACCGCACTTGCTGCACCTGCCGCAAGTCCCCCTATACTTTCTATGGGGATTACCGCAACTGCGCCGCAAGTGCAGCGGTTATGCGGCAATCGCGGCAGATGCGGTTTTTTCACCGCATCTGCCGCGATTTCAAATAAACGTTGATGTGAAAGGGCCCTTACACTCTGCCCACAGGTTACACATAGTACTATATACCCATTAAACAGAAGTCTGTCATACAATCCACCAGATTGCAAGTGCTACCCAAGAGCTCAAACACTTGGTTTCATAAGTCTGTGGCTCCCCACATAGTCAGTCGTCACAGAGGGATATTGCACCCGTAAAAGAGGTGTAATTGCCCCAGCTGCAAGTGGACCCTAGGTTGGAGGGTGGGCCCCATTCCAGCACTCCCACATTAGAAGAATGGTGGGAGGTTACCCTAGAGGGAGATATATTCACCTCAGAGGGAACTAAGAGTGGTCAGTCGGAGGAGAAGAGGAGTCGGGACAAAAGAGTGTGGAGCGACGTGGAAGGGTCACCCGGACGGCTGTACGCTGATCCGGAGGAAAGGAGAAAGAGGGTCTTGAGGAGATCCTGAAAGTCAGCGCCCAACGCAAGGAGTCTGGGCCCTAGAGAGAAAGGGAGAACCCCAGCGTGGAGCGACCATACTCCAGGGGATTCTCCAGTCCACCACAGGAACGCCGGTAAGGTATATCTTTGCAGTCGGCAACCAGCTGTTGTTGTTTGTTTAACAGCCGCAGCACCCTGCCAGATGGAGCGGTCTGCCTGCTTCCTCACTACGAGGGAGGGGACCTCCAAAACTACCTACACGGAGCCATTGGGTATAGACATATCCTAGGCGGGGAAGAAAGGGCACGGTTTCCTCAACTAAGGTACACGACGGGTCCCACCATACCACTTGAGATCCACTTGCAGGCACCCATTGAGCTACCTGTTATTTTAACAACTGATGCTGAACTGTGTACTCTGTATTTACTACTGAACGTTTACAGTAAAGTACCTGGGAGAAAGTGACTTTTCCTCAGTGTGGTTATCTCCATCAACCTGTTGTTTCCAGAACGCTGCCCCGGAGGCCCAGCTCTACCTGCAGAGAGCTTTGCCGTATCAGCCGCATTACCATCGGCCTCCGGAGAACTGTGGCGGCGCTGGTGACCCATCACCAGGTACTACAGGTGGCGTCACATGACAAACTCTAATCCCCTTATTGAAGTGTCACCAAGGCCACGGGCTCAGGCGCTGCCACCTATGACAACACCCTGTAAAAGCACCCACCGAGCCTGATGCCCGAGTAACCCGGGGCCTGGGGCTCGACAAGTCCACTGTTCCATCTAATATATAATCACCAATAATATGTGTCACAGACTTCCGGCGCTTATGTCGCTATCCCACAATGCACCGCGGCACCATTGTGACAAGTGACAAAAGTGAGTGACACAGACCTCAATCTACCGTCAGGAGATCAGCGGCGCTAGCCGCTGATCTCCCGATGGTAGCCGCGGCTCATCACCCGCCGTACGGAGGTCAGCGGCGACACAGCCGGGAGATGAGCGACGCGAGCCGGTCATCTCCGGGCTGCTGGCAGCAGAAGTGCCCCGACTGCCATTTTGGAACACTTGTGGTGAGCAGGTGACCAATTAGCAAAGCAGTTCGCGCCTTGGTGGGAGATTTGAATCCCGTGCCGCTCAGCCAATTATCGGCATGGGATTCAAATCTCCCGCCAAGCCGCGTGCCGCTTCGCTGATTGGTTGCCGCCAACCGTGGCGACCAATCAGCTGAGTGGTATTGGCGGGCAGGTTTAAATCTCTCGCCAATACCGCACTGCCTGACTCTCGACCATTAAGCTGAGAGGCACGGTATTGGAGGGAGATTTAAAGCTGGCTCAGCTCTGTGGTTAGCACTGTATGGTGGCTCAGTGGTTAGCAATGTATATGGTGGCTCAGTGTTTAGGTAGCTCAGTGGTTAGCATGGAATGGTCGCTCAGTGCTTAGCACTGTATATGGTGCCTCAGTGGTTAGCACTGTATGGTGGCTCAGTGGTTAGCACTGTATGGTGGCTCGGTGGTTAGCACTGTATGGTGGCTCAGTGATTAGCACTGTATGGTGGCTCAGTGGTTAGCACTGTATATGGTGGCTCAGTGGTTAGCATTGTATATGGTGGCTCAGTGGTTAGCACTGTACGGTTGCTCAGTGGTTAGCACAGTGCGGTGCGCGCCACTCAACTCCTGGCTGCATCGCCGCTGACCTCCGTGCGGCAGGTGATGAGCCGCGGCTACCGTCAGGAGATCAGCGGTTAGCACTGTGAATGGTGGCTCAGTGGTCTGCACTCTATAGTAGCTCAGTGGTTAGCACTGTATGGTGGCTCAGTGGTTAGTACTGTATATGGTGGCTCAGTGGTTAGCACTGTATATGGTGACTCAATGTTTAGGTGGCTCAGTGGTTAGCATGAAATGGTGGCTCAGTGGTTAGCACTGTGCAGTGGCTCATTGGTTATCACTGTATATGGTGGCTTAGTGGTTAGCATGGTACAGTGGCTCAGTAGTCAGCACTGTATGGTGCCTCAGTGGTCTGCACTCTACATTAGCTCAGTGGTTAGCACTGTATGGTGGCTCAGTGGTGAGCATTGTATGGTGGCTCAGTGATGGGAGGCAGGCACACGGAAGCCAGAAGGAACAGAGGATGCAGGGGTACAGGGGAGGGAGAAGACACAGGGGATGCAGAAGCCACAAGGGAGTCAGAGGGGAAGCAGAGGCACAGGGGGAGGCAGAGTCATGGGGAGAGACAGCACACATGGGGAGAGACAGCGCACACAGGGAGAGACAGTGTACACAGAGACTGAGAGCACACAGAGCAGAGAGAAAGGCACAAGTAAGACAGAGCGGACAAGGGAAGAGACAGCACAGACAGAAGAGAGCGCACAAGGGGACACAGGCACAAAGACTGCCCTCCTTATGCAATAGCATCGGGCCTATTTCTAGCTATATTAATAAACACATATGCCAGGGTTCTTATACTGACCATACTACCCAGCACCTCAACATTTCGCTACTGCTTTATCAGGGACAGTGTTATGGTCAGTGTTATGCTGGAACAGTGTTATGGTCACCCTTATGTGCCCTCCTTATTACTGCACCTGTGAGCATCCCTTGGCGTGCATACTGCTGCTTATTCACCGCCCCTCCGTGAAACCTGGCATTTTTGATGTCCTACTGTGCATGTGTAAGCACAGCGTGCTCCGGTTCGACACATGATATATAAATCACCATGTAAATACTTTCCTCAGATATGTAAAACTATTTTTTCTTTAAATAAAGAATGAAACCTCCATCTATGAATAAGCACTCCTGATAAAGCAGTAGTGCAGCCAAGATCCATACAGTTGTTTATCACAAGATTCACATGGAGATATGGTGCACATATATAGCATGCCGGACTCTTTTTCCTGAAACAAAAAATTGGGAAAGAGTGACCACATTATACTAAAAACATAAGACATCAGTAGCGGCGGATTGTTAAAAGAAGACCCCCACTATAGTACAATTATTATACATATATACAAGCTAATGATTTTAATAATTTCCCAAAAATGTTGTGAACCCAGGGACAAATAGGCCTATGTCAAAAAAGGCTTGAACGAGACCTGATCATTCAATCCTCCTAGTTTCACCATTTCCAGAAGTGTTATCCACTTGGCCTCTTACTGGGCAAGCACCCGTTTTAAATCGCCCCCTCTGACCCCCATATGTACCATGTCTATACCTCTAAATCTTAAAAGACGCCAGTTACAATTATGGACCTCTCTAAAGTGTCTGGGAATATTCTTCAACAGGCTAATATCCTCATTTGTTACCACATCAGCAGCCTTTTTAATATCTCTGATGTGTTTGAGGGCCCTTGTTCTTAATTACCGGGATGTCAATCCCATATAAATCTGATACTCAGCGGCTGTAGAGTTCTTCTAATCACTAGCTATGTGGAAGACATTTGTTTCATAGCCAACTTGTGTCCTGAAAATGGTTCTGCCTCCACCCTTATCAGAGGGCCACATCTATGGAAACTCCCTGACAAACATGATTTTAGTAGAAAACAGATGCTTCTGGGTTTGTTTGAAAGTCTATTTTATTTCTTCTTGGACAAAACAATAAGTTTTCACTTTTTTCACAATGCTCCACCATTTTCTTCTTTTTTCTTTTCTTCCCTTTGTTCTGAGTTAATCCATGACTGTTATTTATATCAGAGAAGTGTAACTATAAATGCAGTTTTAGTGCTGCCTCAGTGGTGTGAACCTCCAGATCAAGCCTAATCCTCAGATTAGATACTGAAGTGCTGCTTCAATTGTGCAGCATTATCACGTTCTATCGCTTGGACTGCTTTCAAACTGGAGCATATGCTGTGACAATACTTTTGAAGCTGTGGCTAAGTTGTAAGCACTCATCATTATCAGTGTTTTTCCTTTATTTGCAGTTTGGTGCAAAGTTATTTTTTTAGCAGGAAATGTCTGCCGAGGCCTAAGCTGATATGTTAGTCACCCTTCTTTAGTTAGGGGTTGAGAATGCTTGGTGATCCTACTAACAACTGCCAATACAAACTCTAGAAAGCAGGTAACATTACTTGGATTTAATCTCTATTATAGTTGCTGCTGTTGTTAGCTGTTATCTTGGCTTTATATATTAAATCAAAATAAATAACTCTTTCCTAAGGGATAACTCCTTAAAGAGTACCTAGCCTCTGTCTGGAGCTAGACGTTTTATTTACAAAAAGAATAGGCAGCCGCAGACAGAGGATTTTTATTAAATATAAATTAATGAAAAGTCCCAAAAGCTTCCCTAATGCGAGGCTAAAATAGCATATCCAACTAAAACCAGGAAGAATATCTGAGTGGGGTGCCACAGGACAGGATACTATAACCCTCCAAGGCTCCCATCATAGGAAAAATACAATCTCCCACATCATTTACTAAACAGCTACCATTAGGTAACTATTCTAATGATGTTAATAACTGGTAACTGCTTAGTAAATGATGCAGCAGCTATTGCTTAGTTAAAGGCGCAACATCTTATGATGATGTACGTGATCTTGAGCTTTCACAGTGAAGGGGGTCATGGAGGGTTAGGAGATCCCATTCTGTAAGCCAGAATACTACAACCTGGAAGTTGGGACCTGACTAGAGATGAGCAAACCTGAACTGTAACGTTCAGAGTTGGTACTGGACACCTAGAAAATGCTGAACTCCGAACATGGATTTCTAATTGTGTGTCCAGACAGAGAGAAAGAGAGTGAGAGAAAGAGACAGATTTTTCCAAAAAGATTTGAGCTACCATTTCTTTCAATGGGGAGTCCAAGGTCAAACCCAACTTCTCTAAAACGTTTGGCCAGACCCGGTGGACCCTAACTTTAATGGGTACACCCATCTTTAGACCTGACTATTGCTACTGTGGCGCCCCGCAACGAGTGCGTCACAAGAGGGTATTGCAGCCATAAATGCAGCCGCAATATTCTCTGACACAGCAGTGACCTGGTTAGCTTAGAAATCCAACCCTAAATGCATCACCTAGAATAGAGGGCCAATCCTAGGTCCTGGTGGGCGGAGTGCTAGGGTAGTGTGTAGGAGAACTGACACAAGAGTCGAGAACATAGTCTAGAACTCGGAGAAGAAGGGTCTAGAACTTGAACTTGGATTAGGAGCGGGGGCTCCGCACCCCGTGCAGCCCCGGGCCGTCACCGGTCGGGTGTCAGCACCTGAGGCCTTACCAACCGGGAATGGGCATTATCTACGCGGGTTCCCAAAAGACTCCCGTGCCCACAACTTACAGCCGGTTCACTGGTACTGAAGCTGGCAGCAGTTCACCTCTGCTACGCGAACCAGAAGCGTGGAGGAGCAGCTTTACAGGAGCACCCCACCACCAGCCAACTTCCAGTCGTCTAACCAGCGGTGTACCCACTGAGGGATCCAAGGCTCCCCAAAACATCCAGAACGTACATCTTGGATAGGGCATTGAAGCAGCCTCCCCGTACCCGATCTGGTATTCCTGGGCGACACTGGCAATCACTTAGTTAGAATGGAGGAACACTGCGGATTTCTAAGGGACATCATCACTGCTGAGTCCACCCGGTCTGCTACCCGTAAGCTGTATACCATGTACTGCCTGCTGGTTACAGTAAAGACCCGATGCAGAGACTTTCTGTGTCCGTGCTTCCTTATGAACTGTCCGTCCGCACTACAAGGTAACCGCAGCTGCCGCACAACATCTTAAGCAGCTCCAGCCTCCGGGGATCACCGCTCAGCCTGTGGTGAGCGTTCCATCTTGCTGCTGTCCATCCCCCGGAGGTTCTGCAGCGTCGGTAGTCCTTACCAAAACTACTCATAGGTGGCGTCACGAATAAATTAAAAACCCCTTTAATCTGTTCCTACAAGACGTCTTCAACACTTTTGATCTGCACTACACCGGGCCCACTACCGGCAGGCGCGGTCCACCCGTGACAAGGAGGAAGGAAGCATCGCCTGTCTAAACCGGAGTCCCGGCCACGGTGAGTCAGAAAATGGCGTCACGAACAGGATACGAGCAGGCCCGTTACCCAACGGGTATAATGTGCTTAAATATGACTTTATTGTCTACAATTTAGAATTTGTTCGTCCCTAAAAGAACTTTCCCGCCTTTTCACCATTGGGCCAAGATGGCGCCCAAGATGGCGTTCCCGCCACAAAAATCCGCCACGTGCAAGCCCAGGAGTGAGTCAACCCCCCCTCATCGTGGGAGGGCTAAAGACGAAAGGCGCCAAACTCTTTGTCCGCCCTGATTGCTCGAATCAACCATGGGGGCGGACCCCAAAGACTTTTCCCATGATTGGACTACAAAAGCCCAGAGGAAATGGGAGTGTCGACAGACCTTCTTCACCAGCTCTACCAGAACGCTTACCGGTTGAACGGGTGTGGTTTCCCTCCAAGAGAAGAGAATGGCCAGCATGAGACTCCAAGACCTAATGTGGGAGGTCGAGGCGGAGGCCAGAGCAGCCATAGGCCAACCGGGTCCGGGTCCTGCCCTTACCATAGACGGCAGCCCCGACTTCTGGCTAGAGGCTCTACAAGACCTCCGGGTGCGGTTACTAGAGACTGTGGAGTGGACGATTCGCAACTGGAGTGCGACCCTAGGCAGAAGACTACACCATGCGATGCAGCAGAGCCGACCGGGTACAGCTTCTCCAAGCCCAGACGACACCGCCAGTTTTTCAACAGCCTCACCGTCGCCCACCACCTGTCCTGCTTCGTCACCGGAGCCCATAGACTGTATCATTCCTGTGGAGGCCACAGCTCGACCCGTTCCAGCGGTTAACCCCGCAGCCGACCCAGTTCTTGAGCCGGAGCTTCCAATACGCTCCACCGAAGAAGCCGACACATACCTGGTTCCGCCTGCGGAACCCGCGACTAGTTTCCACACTACTGAGACTGTCGCCTGTTTCTCCCCTGAACCGGAGGCCTCCTCTGCAAATACCGAGGCCTACCTGGTGACCGGGATTGAAACACCACTTCCCGCTGCTACAGAAGAAGAGGCAGGCGGCCTGGAAGTCCTGCACAACGATCCCGAGGAGAACTTTGCAGCACAGCCACCCACCGACACAGAGGATTTCATTCCATCGTCTTCGTCAGCCGAGCAGCCCGACGTAGTCATCGAAGGAGAGGTCGAGGAGCATGACGACGAGATCTACAGCCCAGCTGAGGACCTCTACACCGGGTTCGCCTGGGGAGACACAAAGAATCCTTCTGCCGGGCGATCAGCTCGGGTGCACTGGTCGGGTGCCGCCGCAACAGCATCTTCTCCGGTCCCGTTGAACCAGGCTATTCTACAGACTGCCCACCAAACTCAAGTTCAACAACCATCACGCCGTAGAGACTGCATCCACACGCCGCACCACTCCGACGAAGAGGTACGTCGTGTCCGGAGAGAGGAGTGGCATACTCGACTGCAAGCCAACATGCAGGCTCGCGCCGAAGCCCGCCGCCAGTCTCCATTGCCTGAACAATTCCGTAAAACCGGGCGGGAAAGCACCTTCAACTTATCCACTGGGTGGGGATTCGTAAGGGAGGAGGGTGTGAGTACCGAAGTGTTTGTGGGGCGTCGTGATGTGGAATCGCACCTACCGCGAGGGCATCCAAACCGAGACTTGTATAGAGGGGACATAGTAACCTATGAACGACATGTATGCTGTGACGGGTGGTTCGCTATACGAGTCCGGAACACTGTCCCCATAAGTGACTTTATTGTTTGAACTTATCACCAAGAGACTTCTTCCTGTGTGCAAAATAACACCGCGACTTGGCGGCTACAGCCTGAACTTTTGCCTAAGGACAGCCGACCGCCCGCCGTGTCCGCGCAATGTGTTAACCTGTTACTTACCTACCTCACTTTTATGCATACAATGACCTGTCATTATTAAAAGTGTATTACCTGTTATAAAATGTAAAAATCTCTGTAATGTGGGTAGTGTGACGCTTGGGGACAAGCGTATTCAACCAAGGGGGAGTGTGGCGCCCTGCAACGAGTGCGTCACAAGAGGGTATTGCAGCCATAAATGCAGCCGCAATATTCTCTGACACAGCAGTGACCTGGTTAACTTAGAAATCCAACCCTACATGCATCACCTAGAACAGAGGGCCAATCCTAGGTCCTGGTGGGCGGAGTGCTAGGGTAGTGTGTAGGAGAACTGACACAAGAGTCGAGAACATAGTCTAGAACTCGGAGAAGAAGGGTCTAGAACTTGAACTTGGAGTAGGAGCGGGGGCTCCGCACCCCGTGCAGCCCCCGGGCCGTCACCGGTCGGGTGTCAGCACCTGAGGCCTTACCAACCAGGAATGGGCATTATCTACGCGGGTTCCCAAAAGACTCCCGTGCCCACAACTTACAGCCGGTTCACTGGTACCGAAGCTGGCAGCAGTTCACCTCTGCTACGCGAACCAGAAGCGTGGAGGAGCAGCTTTACAGGAGCACCCCACCACCAGCCAACTTCCAGTCGTCTAACCAGCGGTGTACCCACTGAGGGATCCAAGGCTCCCCAAAACATCCAGAACGTACATCTTGGATAGGGCATTGAAGCAGCCTCCCCGTACCCGATCTGGTATTCCTGGGCGACACTGGCAATCACTTAGTTAGAATGGAGGAACACTGCGGATTTCAAAAGGGACATCATCACTGCTGAGTCCACCCGGTCTGCTACCCGTAAGCTGTATACCATGTACTGCCTGCTGGTTACAGTAAAGACCCGTTGCAGAGACTTTCTGTGTCCGTGCTTCCTTATGAACTGTCCGTCCGCACTACAAGTTAACCGCAGCTGCCGCACAACATCTTAAGCAGCTCCAGCCTGCGGGGATCACCGCTCAGCCTGTGGGGAGCGTTCCATCTTGCTGCTGTCCATCCCCCGGAGGTTCCGCAGCGTCGGTAGTCCTTACCGAAACTACTCATAGGTGGCGTCATGAATAAATTAAAAACCCCTTTAATCTGTTCCTACAAGACGTCTTCAACACTTTTGATCTGCACTACACCGGGCCCACTACCGGCAGGCGCGGTCCACCCGTGACAAGGAGGAAGGAAGCATCGCCTGTCTAAACCGGAGTCCCGGCCACGGTGAGTCACTACAAAGTCATGTCCTTTAACGTGGCATTAGGGACACTTCTGCCCATTTTCCTTCACAAGTTACATTTAATAAAATCACTAGTCACTGGCATGTACAGACTAGTAAAAGATATTCTTTAAATACAAAGACACTACATTTATTTTTGCTTTTAGTATTGACCTATGAAATTATGACATTGCACTTTTCTTATTAAATAAACATTTTATACAGTCATATGAAAAAGTTTGGGCACCCCTCTTAATCTTACTCATTTTTTTTTGTTTAAAATTGGGTTTTTGCAACAGCTTTTTTATTACAAGAACTGGCCCTGTGGTCTTCCATTTCCTTATTATGTTCCTCAGAGTTGAAACTGACATGTTAAATATCTGAGACAACATTTTGTATCCTTCCCCTGATTAACTATGTTGAACAATCTTTTTTTTTCAGATCATTTGAGAGCTGTTTTGAGGAGCCCATGATGCCACTCCTCAGAGAAGATGCAAGTAGGAGAACAACTTGTAAGTGGACACCTGAAATAGCTTTTCTCATGATTGGATACACCGGCTATGAAGTACAAAGCTCAATGAGGTTACCAAACCAATTTAGTGCTTCAGTAAGTCAGTAAAAAGTAGTTAGGAGTATTCAAATCATGAAAATCAGAAGGGTGCCCATACTTTTGCACCTGTCAAATTTTGAAATAATGCATATTTCACATTTTCGGTTAGTACAATAAACCTCATTTCAATCCTGAAATATTACTGTGTCCATCAGTTATTACACATATCACACTGAAATAGCTGTTACAAAAACCCAATTTTAAACCAAAACAAATGAGTAAGATTAAGAGGGGTGCCCAAACTTTTTCATATGACTGTATCTATATTTTTTACAATTATATCTAGTTACATAACTGCATCAGTCAGTCAGTTGGTGCTGAACAGTAATCTTCACATTTTCATCAAACAGAACTGTGAAGGCTGCAGCTAATCTTTTGATAGACTGAAGCGCTCATGTAAGTCAATTGGTCACAGCACCCAGTAGGTAAAGGCTGAACCGACTATTCCTCCAGTCAGCCACCTGGACGCAAGTCCAACCCAGAGAGTCCAATCCAGGTAATGCACACTTACTCACATTATTATTATTATTATTTATTTATATAGCGCCATTAGGTTCCATGGTGCTTTACATGAGGATAAGGGAGACAAGAACAAGTACACTAAATCTAGGCAATCAGGACGTACAGGTACAGGAGGGGCAGGGACCCTGTCCACGAGGGCTCACAGTCTATGAGACATGAGAAAGGACAGCGCCACAGACACAGATGATGCAAATAAACTTCTGGTCTTTATTCCAGGGTCATAACAGGCGACGTTTCGATCACCAGAGTAATCTTTATCAAAGCGCTCATGTGACATAATGATATTGGGAGACATAATTCAGTGAGATACAGCTTCAGTCTCAGGGGGAAGTATAGGTGCATCTCAATGAATTAGAATATCATAAAAAAGGTAATTTTTTACAGTAATTCAATACAAAATGTGAAACGTTACATTATATAGGTCATTACAAACAGAGTGATCTATTTCAAGTGTTTATTGCTGTTAATGTTGATGATTATGGCTTACAGCCAATAAAAACCCAAAAATCATTATCTCAGAAAATTAAAGTTAGGAGGATGAAGGGTTAAAAACCACACTACTATATTCCACATCAAAGGATGAATACAGTATTGATTTATTAGTCAACGCATTTCTGGGCTCCCTAAAATACCCTGAAATATGGTAATATGATATTGATTTGTCCTGAGGAAGGGACCAGGGAATGAAATGCGTTGACTAATAAATCAATATTATTTTCACCCTTTAATATCTTGTGGAATACAACAGCCGGTTTTTAACCCTTCATCCTCCCTACTCTATATGCACCACGCTGGGGACTGCAGCAGCCGTGATATGCTTTTATAGTGGTTGTGACTGTCACAACCACACAAGGTGAAGCGTCTGATACCTATTTAGGTAATATTTTATCTATCAAACCCTTCATCCTCCCTACTTTAATTTACAAAAATAATGAGCGTTGAGTTTTCATTGGCTGTAGCCATAATCATCAACATTAACAGAAATATGGTAAACACTTGAAATAGATCACTCTGTTTGTAATGACTCTACAAAATATATGTGTTTCACTTTATGTATTGCATATATCTGGGAGGAGGGAAGTGGCTACAATCTCCTCACCTACTTAGCTGTCTCCATAAGGTAGATAGCAAGTTTTCAGACTTTATGTATTGAATTACTGAAGTAAATTAACTTTTTGATTATATTCTAATTCACTGAGATGCATCTCTATGTATTCTTTTTTTAATCTGGTGGATTTAATGTTTAAGAAATGTGTCCCTACTAGAGGGCAACCCCTTTATATAACAAGAAAAAATTAGGTTGACACATCTGAGTTGTCCATGTACCAGAAATATATTCTAGACCAGTTGGAGCATACATAACATTTTTCCAAAGTTACTTTTTTAAACCCTAATGTTGGTTTGAAGCCTTTTATTAATTCCCCACAATGATTTTACATAGCTTTTAAATTCACCGTTAGGAATGGGGTCATACTGGGTAACACTCATGTTTTTCTTTTCTTAATGACTTCATGAGCAGCCTGTACATACAGTACTGCAGTGTGGTTTTCAATAGTCTGTCTATTGTCGCTGATGTGTAATGCCAATACTACGGAGAGCGGTACAGTCAATGACTTTCGTTCAGCTTAGCACAGAGTCTGAACAGTTATTACTCAATGTTTGGGAATGACTGTAACCCCTTAAACCAAACACACTACTCCATCACTGCATGATAAGATATATTTGCCTCTGGCAGCCGCTTCAACTCTGGAGAACAGATTTGTTTGGGGGATGTTCAACGTGAGTGATAGAAAAAAAGCAGTTCACTTTTTCAAGATGCCAGAGAGTAGGAGGACGGTGCTACAAAATTAATAAGCACTTCAGACTCCAGCAAATTCCTTCACAAAGCAGCTTTTAGTGGTGACCCAGGTGCACGGGTTTTATCTCACTTTTGGGCTGATTTTTACAATTCACCTTAATTTCAATCTTTTTGCTTGCCATTTATCAATCTCTTTCCAAAGGAGACTCCTTTCTTGCTGATAACCACACCACAATGTTAGCACTTATCTTGACACTCAACAATGAAAACTTGACAAGATGACAAAGGGAGAAGGGTGATTCTTGAATTATACAAAGGAAAGAAGCAAATATTTTCCCTGATCTGACTGATGGTTCAGGATATTTTCTTGCCAGGGTGTGTAGTTTTACCTTTCGTGATTTATTGATACAATCTATGTATACTTGAGTAGAGTTGTTTTTAAGTGATAGAAGAAACACCAGTTGATATTAATCTTAACAACAGTCTTTTTGAACACATTTGGGGCAGAATCATGCATAGTTTGTAGCTGTAAACTGAAAATGACTATAACAAAGCTGATAATGGCTATTGCAAGTCTGCCCATCTTCTTTATATTCTATAGCCTCTTTTTAAGTGTAAATCCTTCAGTGACTGATACTTTTTTCTTTCTTCCCCTTCTTTCTTTTTTTCTAAGCTTGTTTTTGACTACACTGAGTTGAGCAAAATATAAATTACCAAAATGGGTATATTGTATTATGAAAGCGATCAAAGGATCACATGCTTAAGCCCTCTTCTAAAAAATATACAATGGGTGAAATAAATATTGAACATGCCACCAATTTTCGAAGTAAATATATTTCTAAAGTTGATATTGACATGTATTTCCCACCAGATGTCAGTAAAGGGGCCGTCACATGCTACGATATCATTAAAAACAGGTGTTCAGTCACTCTAACGATGTGTTAACGATGTCGTTGCGTGTGACACGTCGATCTTACAAGCGATAAGTGGTCTGATCGTTCATCGCAGATTTGAGAACCGGAACCCAAATCAGACGATGTTGATCATGCAATCTGCTTGCGTCGTGCTGTGTGACACCGCGATAATGATCTCCTTTATGATTTCGACTATTCTCAACATTGACAATCATCGGTCACTGGTTGTGCGAACGATACCTGCACGTAACATTGTTGGTGCGTACTGAATGATATCTAGACTTGTGACACCTCACCAACGATGTTGTCCACATGCGCGCACCCTTGTGATCCTAGGTGAGACTGTTCACAAAATCGTAGCGTGCGACGGCCCCTTAACAAACTATTCAATCCAGGCAAAGAAATCAAACCATATATACCCATAAATTAATTTATGTGTAATAATGAGAAATGACACAGGGAAAAGTATTGAACACACTTGCTGAAATTGAATTCATACTTTGTGCAATAGCTTTTGTTGGTGGTGACAGCCTCAAGACACCTCCTGTATGGAGAAATTAGTCACCTGCATTGCTGAGGTATGATTTTGGTCCATTCTTCCATACATACTCTCTTCAAATCCGGAAGGTTATGTAAACTCCTTCTTTGAAACCAATTGAGAGTTTTATTGGTTGTTTGTTTGGGATCATTGTCTTGTTGAAATGTCCACCCTCATATCATCTTCATAACCATGGTAGTTGGCAGTAGATTTTTATAAAGAATATCTTGGTACATTTTTCCTTTCATCCTTTCTTCAATTATTTGAAATTTGCCACTGCCATATAGGAAAAACAGCCCCACATCAAGTTTCCACCTCCAAACCTCAGTGTAGTATGGTGTTGTGGTGGTGGAAATCTTTGGCATCCAAAGTGTCCAGTTTGGTCTTATCTGACCAGATTATATTCTCCCAGTATTTCACAGGCTTGTCTACATGTTCTTAAGCAAACTTTAAATGCACTTCAACATACTTTTTGTTGAACAATTGAGTGATGGCCATAGAGATTGAGTGCATTACGTATGGTTTTCTTTGAAACAATTGTACCTGCTCATTCCAGGTCTTTTTTTGCTCTTTATATTTTGTTATGATTGAATGTGTCATAATATCTTTAAACCTAGGATACCCTTGGTGTGGTAGACATGTGGATTGATGATCTTTATGTAGTTCTCCAGAGCTCTATGACAACTTTTCTCAAAATTCTATACACTGTTTGAAATTTTGCAGGGATCACCTGGTTATGGCTAGTTTTTAATGAAATTCTGTTCTCTCTACTTCTTTATTATGGCTAATAAAAAGCTCCAAATAACTCTCGTACACATTTTTTGGAATCTATAGTTCCAGAACTGTACATGGACATTCGATATTCAGTGGTCGCACTACTCACAGTTAACTCAACAACACACTATGCGACACAACTCATGAATAATAATCAATTCATTTTTATTAAGGTGTAGATTAAAGTGCAATAGTGCCTTACAACAACGGTGACAGGGTAATTTGGACTTTTATACAATAATATAGCAGAGGTCACATATAATATACATCATATCGTTCCATTGATAAAATATAGTCCCTAAAGTATGGTCACGATCACTCACACAGAAGGGAGGAACATGGTATAGTGACATACTCTGTCTAATAGATTACTGGACTCTCTCACAATACATAATATATTACCAAGGTGATCTAAATCCCATCTCCATAATCGATTATCCCTATACATATATCGTGATATTCACTCTTCTCTCCCCATAGATGTAACATGGGGCAGTCAGTGTGGGATTAAAGTACTTCCAACACTGATAGGTACACCTATATGATGATAAGTCACCAACTAGCAGGGTAATTGATGTGTGCCCACCGCCTCATAGCACTATATTTCAACAGTGTTATGAATTATCCACTCCCCATAAGGGTGTCAGAGGGGTAGTCAAAGGGGGTTGGTATGTATGCAGCAAATAGTTTACCTTGGAGTTATGTGAGAGGATCCAGTATTCAAGTCCTAGCACCCAGGTCCGTGCACCCCAATGCGCATGTCGGCCTCACCTTCCCTGATGAAGGGGGACTTAGTGTAATATAACAAAATGCTGGAGTGGTGCATTAATGCTGCAGAATATGGCGAGATGTTTATTTGATTTAAAGTATAAAAATGATATAATGAAAACACCGTCATTGGGTAAATTGTTGATTTTCCACCAAATATAACTAGTAAAAGTTATTCAATAAGTTAGGGTGCCATCACACCATCTGACACCACCGGAGATGTCGGCTGCGACGGGCGGGAGCACGCACGCTTTTGGTGCCCCACCAGCGTCACCGCCCCCCATTTACACGGTGAGACATCTCTGGCGATGGGCCGGCGAGCTGAAAGGCGGCATCGCCGCCGGGGTGTCTCAAAACCCCAGCGGCAATGCAGGACAATGGGAGCCTATGGCTCCCATCACCTGTCAGCTCGCCGCTGGCAGTTTACATGGGGCGGTGTGTACACATCGCCCCAGATTGGCTGCCTGGTTTCACATCACTGATGTGAAATCAGGCGAGCTGTCAGAGACGCCGACATTGCCCCTTTACATTAGGCGACGTAGGGGCGACACTCCTACGTCGCCTATGTAATCGGCGGCGATGTCGCCAGTTGTAACGGGGCCTTTAGACTTATGGTATTAAATATTACAGCACATTCTGCAAAAAAATAATCTCCTATATGACGATTATGACCAAAAACTAAAATCTAATGGATTTTGAAATGTGACAAAGACAAAATAATAAATCGATGTGTCTGTAATGCTCAATATGGTGCATTCTTAAGGGTACCTTTACACGCGGCAACTTTTCTAGCAATTTCACTGGCAACTTACTGGTTGCAGTGAAATCATGGACACATTGTTCTGTCTTGCTGCTGTGTACAAATGGAACAATGTCTCCATGATTTCACTGCAACCAATAAGTTGCCAGTGAAATTGCTAGAAAAGTTGCCGCGTGTAAAGGTACCTTAATGGTACCTTTACACGCCGCCACCGAAAGGAAGAAACCGCCAGGTATTGGACACAATTGTTCCCTTTGCCTTCAAAACACCGCGAAGTGGCGGCGTGTAATTAAAGAAATTCCTTCGTGTGCCTTTGGATACCTGTGTTTCAGCCGTGCTCAAAAACAAGAAGGTATAATCCCTATGGAGGCAGCGTGTAATCGGGGCACAGGCACGGTATTTGAGTTCCCAGGGGCGTGCCACAGCGTCATGTATACCACACCCCATCAGCTATCATTGGTGGGGGCTACTGTGTACCCATTAGCTGTCCCTGCACAGGGCGGCATATTTAACGAGCTGACCAGTCACAATACACATTTGCAATAGCGTCATGTATTAGCCAGCCTCCCTGCACTGGCTGCCCAATCATGATGTTATTGCATTGTCCAATCACCGTACAAGCGTCGCGTAAAACACAACTCTGTCACGCCTATGTAGTTACGGCTCACCATATGTACGCCCAGATTCACTTGTGGTGGCGGCATGTAAATCAGGGAAGGTGCTCCACAGAAGGTAACCTGCGGCACCCGTCGGCACTTCCGGGGAACAAAAATACCTTCTGTGGAGCACCTTGTGGCGGCGTGTATATGCGGCAGGTACCGTTAGGAACCGTTGAAAACGCACGCGTGCACGTGCGGTGCCTACCTGTTGCTGCCCTCTGTGGCGGCGTGTAAAGGTACCATAAAAGTTTATCTTGGTTCATCCTCAGTTAATGGTACTCATAATTAAGCATAGGCATATGTGAAAATGCTCATTTATCCGTCAATTCCATTCATAGTATACCGTACTACTGTACAAACCATAAACTACATTAACTGAAGTATTTACGTCACAAACGCAGTTCAGGAATGTAGATGCAGGGAAATTATGAAGAAATGTGTATACAGTTGCACTATAGATTTATATTTTATTTCATACATACAAGGCTAAAAATACATCTGGGGTTGGGTGTCTCCCAAATATGTTATTTATCTGTCTTCTGCTTTATTATTGTTCTCATGTCTGAAAAAATTATTACAATGGTAAGAGATAAACCATTTCAAGCCCATGAGCAAATTCACATTCTTGGCATACAGATCTTTTGTAATCATCAACAACTTGATAATTAATGATATAAAACAGGAGTCTGTAGATGAGATTGCCCAGCACACATTGGAGCAATAAATCATAGCCAGGAGTCATGTTATGTAACATCCCACGGAATTAAAGGCTTGTATTTCTAAGTAATAATGTTAAAGGGTAAGTAAGACACTAATTGGCTCAAGTATAAAGACACTTACTGCCAGATTTATATTTTATGCTCTCTTTTCACTCCTCACGTTTTGTTTGATGGTTACCTGATTGCTCACCTCATATATCGCAAATCAAAAGTCACAATTTGTGCATAAAGATGTTGCGACATGTCAAACTATGTTGATTTTTGGTGAATCAGCCTTAATCCATACGTCTTCCGTTAAATTCTCATGATGAGTTTTTTGCAAGTTTCTCACTCTGCGTGTTAATGGCGCATCAAGAACACAGAATCTCAGTTTCCGTAAAGTGGATGGGATTTATACAAAGATATTGTCCACTGTGCTTTTTTTTACGTTGCATAAACTGACCTGCGGTGGGTGTTTGAAATTCGGAATAAGTCAATTTCTCTTGCAGATACGCGGTGTTTTATGTGCTATTAGTGTAAATCCATAAAGTTTCGTCAAAGGTAAATGCCATAGCATCAAAAACAAGCAACTTTATTGAAATATGACATGCCAAAAAGAAACAAAACTTGAAGCATCCAAAATGTGATAAAAACTCATTTAAAAAAAACACTAAAAAATGTGATGAAATAAAACACAAGTAACCTAATTAACCCAATAGGAGGAGAAATGCTGCAGAAAATCTACAAAAACTCACAGAATACTTATTACGACAACGCAGCAGCAGGGAGAAGAGCATGGTAAGTGTATTTACATCTTTTTACTCTTTGTCTTAAAGTGGAACTCCTGGCAGATACAAAAAATTGTTGTTCCTGTCCTCACACATGATGAAACTGAGCTGGGCATTTCAGTTCTAGAATTTTTAGATCATTTATAAATCCATGAAATGGTATCTGCTCCTCAGCACTGACCCCTCTCACATGGGACAATACATCACAGAGCAGATTCAGTTTCGGGCTGCAGCCGATAACAGGGGGTGTAGTGGGGTGTGGCCACCAGCTCCATTGCTCATCTTACATGCCAGAACACACTCTATGCCTGTTGTATGTATGATTATTCCACCTTATCCCACCCACAGCTCTGCATCCTGCAAGGGGTGCCCATACTGTAGGCCTGTTTGATAACCAGTACTGCCAGCGCAAGGATCGCGTCACATCCTGAGCTGAGAGTGACAGCGTGTTTGTCTACGCAGCTGAAGAGATACAGAGGATTGCAATATGATCAGTGTACAGATATCTAGCAGGCATACAGTGTGAGCATCCCTTGCAGGATGCAGTGGTGGATGGGGATTAGGCAGAATAGTCATACATACAACTGGCATAGAATGGGGGCTGCCATGTAGGAAAAGCACTGGAGCCAGTGGCCTCGCCTCCACCACACCCCCTGTTCTCAGCTGCAGCCTGAAGTTGCCTGAAGCTTACACTGCTCTGTGATGTATTGTCCCATACAGAAGGGTTGAGGAATGAAGAGAAGATACTATTTTATGGATTTATAAATTATCTAAAAATCTTAAAACTGCAGTGGACATCTCAGCTTCATAATGTATAAGGCAGGCACAATGGACATTATTTTAAGCTCTGCTGCACAGTGTATTTAATACAACATTTTGAAATTTGATAACCTGACTTGATAGGTTCTTCACAGCACAACGAATCTCTACTGGCCCCTACATTCTCCCGCCATTTGGGATTCCAATCACTATGCCTGTGTGACCTATAAAATATAAAAGGGAGGGGGACAAGAGGCGCAATAGTGCCCTATCAGTAGTGACACTAGTGTAATATGGTGGTGCTGTGGAGCCGCTCACCTGGTCCAGTTGTGATCCCCACAACTGGTTTGAAGGCGTTTAGGAATCAATGTTCCAAGCTGCTGCAGGACCTCCACCTACCACTGGATAGTGGTATGATCCAAGAGGAATGATGGGAGTGATGGTGTGTCACGGTCAGGATATCCCTGAGGAAGGCGCCGGGTGTGGCGCTGAAACGCGTAGGAGAAGGAGGAATAAAGAGGATGAAAAGTTGATTGTCTCCTTGGTGAGTTATTTTGAACCCAGAGCAGCGCGGACCGTGACACACCATCACTCCCATCATTTCTCTGTGTGACCTATAAGACAGTTTTCTTATTTCCAGTCCCCACTTGTGATCTTACCTATGGTTTACCTTAAAACCTAAGATCTATTCTCAACTGGATGACCTTACTCCTCCATATATAATACCACTCCTTTTACTCAGAATCGAGTATACCTCCATCTATAACAGGGTCAAGCACATCTCTCTTTTGCACCTATCACACAGACATGGTCACACTCTCTTCCCTCAAGGTACCATTACACACAGAGATATATTACTGGCAACTCACTGATTGCAGTGAAATCATGGACACATTGTTCCACTTTGTACACGACAACAAAATGAAATAATGTGTCCATTATTTAACTGCAACCAGTGAGTTGCAAGCAATGTATCTCTGTGTGTAACGGTACCTTTAGACATGAAGAAAGAAATCCAGCAACAACATCCAATAAAATGGACTTTTAACTATTTTTCAAGAAAAATTCAAAGGACATTGTTGTTGGACTTCTTTCTTCATTTTGCCAGTGATACTAGCTCAGAGCTGAGCTTTCTGTATATCCATGTACTGCCCTGAAAACAGCCTCTTATAATGATTCTACATGGTGAGCTGAAATTTCTACTTTTTTTCATCTCTTCCCTGAAGATAACGTCACACGCCGCTATATCACCGGCCATTTCATTGGCAATTTCTGAATTGGGCGGTGTGGAAACCACATCACCTGTGCGCAGTGGCGTGTGACTATGCGATTGTATGGCGAGAAATCACCGGTGGAGCATCGCCTGATTGCCCTGCTCTGCAGTGAAATCAGGCAATAACCACCAGGCAATCTCAGTGCTTTGTGGAATGTGACAGGATGATAGTGATGTAGAAAGCGAGATCAGACAATCTTTAATCAATTCCGGAGGCGTGCCTGAGCATGCTGTTTGGCGCATCCCGTCTGCAGCGATTGGTGGCAGCTCCTGCGCTCCCACTGACTGGCCGTGGCAAAGGCGCCATATTTGATGATCTGTGCGTTCTTCACCAGACTCATTTTCTTCTTCTTCAGGGTCAGTAAAGGCCTTAAAACTACGAGCGTCATGGACTAGCGCATAAGAGTGATACTGTGCGTATGATGTTGGGACGTCCTGACAAGGCTGACCAATGGTAACACAGTTCTGTAGGCCAATCGGAGTGGTAGGGGCGCGGTGTAACACACTCTGGCACGCCTATCTCCTCGTCGTGGCCAAACACTATGCCCACATCGCTGATGTGGTGGTGGCGTGTGATGTGGCGATGTCAGAAGGGGAGATTGCTTCCGGTCTTGGTCAGGCAATTTCCGGAACGCAGGATTGCCGGTGATCGCACGCGAAATCGCTACGTGTGACATCTCCGAAGCAGTGTGAAAATATGGCCTGGAACTTGCGCGCTCACGTCAAATTGACAGCGATATGGCGGCGATATGGCGTCGTGTGACGGTACCTTTAGAGTATCATAGAACAGCATGCACCTCGCACCACGGAATAGTCATCCTATTTCATACACTACCTCAGATAAACCGTGATAAAGGTCCATTTCTACCAAAACATCCTATTTTGTACGAATTTGGACATCTATTAAAGTAGACACCTGTTCTCACAATTCTTCTATTTATTCTTTTGCGTGTTGAAGTTTTCTATTTTTATTGTTCTATCCAGTTTTCTTCTAGGCACCAAACAGACAGTCGAGCATCATTATCCTTATGTGCTAAAAGGGTCTTCAGCTAGCTAGGACCTTCAGCATCCATGCATATCTTGGAAGCTTTCCTGCCCTGCTCTAATCAGAATGATTAGTATTGGGCAGGAAGGGATTTTTTCACTGCATAAGTCTCTCAGTAATCGAGATGGACATTGTATCAGAGTGCTCCTGAATCATAGGAAGATACCCCTGGGCTAGAAGATGCACATTAAAAAAAAATTTTTTTTTTGCTAAAAAGTATTTATTGTCCAAAATATATGAAATGTCATAAATGACATTTTAACTATATTTATAGCCTTGGACTCTCAATGAATGTGGTTAATTTTACTCCCTCAGGGTTCTGCCAAAGACTAGAGTATAAATGCCAGTCTTAGGCTGGGGTCACAGTACCATTTTTCACATGCATTTTTGGAGACCTGCGTTTTCAAAAACGCATGTAAAAAACGCACCCATAGGCCCCCATGTTAAAAAACGCATGCCCTAATAGCCAAAAAGCATGTGTGACTGTCCCATGTGTTTTTGGAGCATATCCAAAAACGCATGCGTTTTTTTAACATGGGCTCCTATGGGAAACGCATGCGTTTTTGAATGGCACTAAAAGGTACTAACTGTACATGCGTTTTTGCATGCGTTTTCCATAGGAACCCATGTTATAAAAACGCATGCGTTTTCTACAAAAACGCATGCGTTTTTCAAAACGCTCAAAAAAATACTACAAGCACTATTTTTAGGTGCAGATTCAAAAACGCACCCAAAAACGCAGGGAGCCATCACACACCTTACAATAGTCATGCTGACATGAAAAAAAGCATGAGTTTTGTTAAATCACTTAAAAAAACGCATGGCAACTGTGACCCCAGCCTTAGGCTGCCTTCACACTTGCAGATGGATCTGCAGCGTTTTGCAGATGCATCTGCAAGTGTGAGCATGCTGACCGCGGCCCCTATGTTTATAATAGGGCGCACCGGGTCTGAAAGCTCTCATTCACTCCTATATGTGTACTGTCAGCAGGCGTATGCCTGCTGACAGATCACACACTCCCGCCCGCAGCATGGACGCTACATCTCGCGTCCACAGTGCGGGCGGGAGAGTGTGATCTGTAAGCAGGCATACGCCTGCTGACAGTACACATATAGGAATGAATGAGAGCGTTCAGACCCGGTGCGCCCTATTATAAACATAGGGGCCGCGGTCAGCATGCTCACACTTGCAGATGCATCTGCAAAACGCTGCAGATCCATCTGCAAGTGTGAAGCCAGCCTTAGTGAATTCTCCATTGACTGTAGCCCAGGGCTTTAAACTATATCAGTCCGGGAATGAATGTGCTACTCCTTGCATATCTTAGAAAGATGAGCTATATAATTCATTCCTCCTTTTCTTCATAAAGGTCAGTTTAGATTTTTAAAATGAATTTGTGCCACTGACAACTTGTGATAAGTTGTGGCGAGGCTTTAGTGATGTGTAAGTAACTATAAATCTACAGAAAGCTTTGAAGCACACCCACATGTAAACCTTACACCTTTGTAGAAATGAATTTACTGTTTGCAAATGCTGTTGCTCTTTCTTTACATGTAGAAACTTCATCATATATCTACCGTATAATATATATGGAGCCTAATTTAACATTATGCTAAAGATTGCCAAAAAGTTGATCTTGTAGAAACTATTTACCCACAAGTTGGCCAAAAGACAGATTTGCTCCTTACTAATAGTAATATTTATTCATTTATATAGCGCTATTAATTCCATGGCGCTTTGCATAAATTTGCAACACTGTCCACATTGTGACTCACAATCTAAATATCCTAACAGTATGTCGTTGGAGTGTGGGATGAAAGCGGAGAACCTGGAGGTAACCCATGCAAACACGGGGAGAACATACAAACTCTTTGGAGATGTTGCAGGACCCCAGTGCTGCAAGGCTGCTGTGCTATAACCACTGAGCCACCATACTACGATAGAAGATGACAGTTGATGCTTTTAAAGTTCTCTGGAGACGGGAGGGGTAAGGAGGACCTAGAGGTAAACCCAGACATACTGTGGCAAGCTGTCTTGAAATGCTGAAATGACAGTTACAGCTCTCCATAGAACTTTATGAGCATCAACTGCCAGCTCGAATGCAGATTTCACACAGAATTTTCTGCACCAAATATGGACCAAATACATTGCGTGAGCACAATGCATTAGAAGACGTTGACCTTAGGTAAATACGACCACATGACACATTGAAATTCTGTGGCAGGAACTTAAAGAGAGCTGTGCATAAAAAAAGTCCACAAATCTCAATTAACCTAAGCACCATTGTAAAGAAGAGCAGACCAAAATTCCTCCAACATGCTATGGTGAGTGATAAACCAATACAAATATGATTAAGGCTGTGGTCACAGTTGCCATGCGTTTCTTTTAGTGATTCAACAAAACTCATGCTTTTTTTCATGTCATCATGAGTTTTTTAAGGTGTGTGATGGCTCCCTGCGTTTTTGGCTGCGTTTTTGAATCTGCACCTAAAAATAGTGCTTGTAGTATTTTTTTGAGCGTTTTGAAAAACGCATGCGTTTTTGTAGAAAACGCATGCGTTTTTATAACATGGGTTCCTATGGGAAACGCATGCAAAAACGCTTGTACAATTAGTACCTTTTAGTGCCATTCAAAACGCATGCGTTTCCCATAGGAGCCCATGTTAACAAAAACGCATGCGTTTCCGGAAACGCATGCGTTTTTGTTAACATGGGCTCCTATGGGAAACGCATGCGTTTTTGAATGGCACTAAAAGGTACTAACTGTACATGCGTTTTTGCATGTGTTTCCCATAGGAACCCATGTTATAAAAACGCATGCGTTTTCTACAAAAACGCAGGCGTTTTCTACAGAAACGCATGCGTTTTTTGATATGCTCCAAAAACGCATGGGACAGTCACACATGCTTTTTGGCTATTAGGGCATGCGTTTTTTAACATGGGGGCCTATGGGTGCGTTTTTTACATGCGTTTTTGAAAACGCAGGTCTCCAAAAATGCATGTGAAAAATGGTACTGTGACCCCAGCCTAATTCAAGTTATATTTGCTATGATGTAGATTTACAAGCTATTTATTCATGGGGTGTACTTAAGCTCAGAGGTAGCACTGGGGTCCTGGGTTCAAGTCCTATCTTGGAAAACATCTGCAAGGAGTGTCTATGTTCTCCCTGTGTTTGTGTGGGTTTCCTTCAAGTACTTTGGTTTCCTCCCAAACTCTAAAGACATACTGATAGGATGTATATATTGTGAGCCCCAATGGGGTCAGTGTTGCAAATGTATGTAAAGCACTGTGAAATTAATACTGCTATATAAATTGATAAATATTATTATTAAATCTAAGTCTCTTCACTCCTGTCTTATGCTCACTTTCCAGCGGCTTCACCTTTCTCCAGTTGCTCTGTGGGAATTTGTCATCTACCGGTTGCTGTAGTGTTTCATGGAGCATGCCAAAGATCACAACTCACTGCATCTCTATGGAAGCCTCAATTTGGTTCTCATAGAGATTCATTGGGTGCTTGTGATGTAACTTCTATCTTCCGGCCAGTCAGACGTTTTGGGCACGAGATTGCACCGCGGGACCAGAGCGGTGTCGTAAGAAGATGATGCTACCGGAAGGTGAGTACATGATAGGGGCCAGTAGGCTTAAATTTAAAGCACCACTCCAGGAGTGAAAAAAATGCTGTGGTGAGGCTTACATTTTCCAACCACCACCTCTTTATTTTGTCATAGTATAGTTTTTGATATTCACATTTTGACACGTTACAATTCATCATGTGTTGTTGTCCTTCTGAGATTGTATTTAACCAAATTTTAAGACCAGATGTGTCCACATGAAAAAAAAACTGAATTCACAGTTTTTCTTCATTACTGTATATATCTTACTTTTATTACTAAGGGCATTCATAGTATTTTATACATTTCCTGTTATGTATTCTATGATATTTTATGTTCCTCATCATAAGCAGTTGTCATCTTCCCACATGTGGAATCATATCACTGAATGTGATGTATTTCAGAGTTCACACTTTGTACAACAGTAATAAACACAAGAGCAGCTTGTTTTATGGACTGCCTGTATGAGGTTCTTTACTGGCAAGTGGCTCTGCTCACAGGAAACTATGTCTGCAGAAGACTTGGCTGGAGGCCACTATTCCCAAATTATCACAACCGCTGAACATTTAGGCAGTATCTTGTTGTTTTAAAGCAAGTTGCTTGGGCCGCTCATAGATTGCCTCCCGCTGTAGTCAGTGCAGAGCTGCAGACATCTGATTGAATATGTGCCCAGAACTGTCCTGCATACACATAATTGATTGACCAGTTCTCAGTCTGCACTGTACATCCTTTACAGCCAGATGCCGTTTTGTTTGTTCAGTCTCCATCGGAACACATTATTTTTTTCAAAGAATTTCAGCTTCACAGTGTAATCGTTTAAGGAAGACATCATACATCCTGGCACAGGGGTTTGATATTATCAGTTTAGAGAAGGCTGATCGCTTCGCCACATCTTCTGACCTTGTATATATGGTACCTGTAATCATACCATAATGATGGCCTTTTAACCAGGGACAAAGCATACGATTAACATGAATTATTATTACTATTAGAAATTAGAAATATTCAACAAGGCTATTAACAACTGAGTACTCCTCTAAAGGTGAAGTCAAGTGAAAAGAAGCTTTATCCTATCCAGACGGTAGGTGATAACTTGCTGATCACTGGTATTTCACAGCTGAGACCCACACTGACCAAAAGATCATGGCATTTCTTTCCTTGATGAGGAAGCACTTGACATAACTATAGGGAATGAATGAATGAATGAAACAGCTGTTGAGCATGTGCAATGGCACCCTATTCTAACGTGTATAAAAGTTCCCCATTCTGATGAACAATAAATTGACACCTAGACCTATGCTTTAACATGTAAAGTTATAATAAGACTTGCCATCTGTATTGCAAAATATAAGGATAAATTTGCTTAAAGGGAACCTGTCTCCTCCATAAAACCCCCCAGCCTATCACTACCTGTCCCTGCACCTTCCTATTACTACTCTAACTATCCCTGTCTCTCCGAAATTTGCCCTGTGACTGTGGAATAAAACAATTTAATCACTTACGCATAAGTATTATAATGATCCAGGGTGCTACCGTTGCTAGCCCCCCTGGGTGTCCTTTCTGTGTCCTTCTCGCCGCTTTCTTTACCGCTTATCACGCACTGTGATATTCACATCCAAATGCACACCCCCTAACCTGCCGAACGCATCATTTCCCGTACTCTGCAGCTCATCCACAGAGCACCACATTGCGCATGCTCTGTGTAGCACATTACATCAGCTCATCCACAGAGCACCACATTGCGCATGCTCTGTGTAGCACGGTACGTCAGCTCATGACAGTTGAGCTGAGGTACTGTGCTCCTTAGAGCATGCCTACTGCGCAGCATGAAGTCCGGCTGCTGAGTACTGGAAATAACTTGTTCGGCATCATATCCGGGACTCTGCAAAGCAGAGAGGCAGGCTAGGGGGTGTGCATTTGGATGTGAATATCACACCCATCAGTGTGTGATAAGCGGTAAAGAAAGCTGCGGGAAGGACACAGAGAGGACACTCAGGGGGGCTAGCAACGGTAGCCCCTCGGATCATTATAATACTAATGAGTAAGTGATTAAAACGTTTTATTCCACAGTCACCGGGCAAATTTAGGAGAGACAGGGATAGTTAGTAGTAATAGGAAGGTGCAGGGACAGGTAGTGATAGGCTGGGGGCTTTATGGAGGTGACTTGTTCCCTTTAAATCAAAGGTGACAGGACAGATCTTCTACATTGAGTGCTATCTAACTTTCCGATGAAGGACATACACATAGGACATGATATTCCTAAATCAGCAGATAGGCCTGAAATGAGGTGTTAGTGCTTCCTACAGCCATTTAGCAGAAATAAAACCTTAAGACGTAGTTGACAGCATTTCTGGGGATGTTCATGAACCATAGAGGAATTCCCCACACCCTACTGGAAAAATATTTTTTAATCGAAAATGCTTAATTTTTGGCTTGATTTACACATTGTACATTTGAATGACTTTATTAATTTTACCATATAGTATATCGGTAAATGGGAAAAAAAAATTCCAAGTGCAGTGAATTACAAAAATAATGTGCACTTTCACCATTAGTTTGTTTTTTCTTTTATATACCATGTTCATTACATACCTGTCAGTATGCGTTTGTAGATACCAAACATGTATACTTTTATCTAAGTGGTCAAAAAAATTCAGGAGTTTGTAAGAATCAAAACTTGTGCTTTTGTTGCCATTTTCTTGCAGCGTTCTCATTTTTCGGGATCTAAGGATGTGTTATCGCTTATTTTTGACATCTTGAGCAGACATTTTTAATTATATCATTTTTGGGTAGATGTGATGTTTTGATATTTTGTTATTGCATGTTATTGCAATGTTGCGCTGACCAAAAAAAAATTAATTTTGCCTTTTTGAGTTTCTTTTTCATTACACAGTTTATGAACCAGATTAATTGAGTTTATACTTTGTTAGATTGAGCATTTCTAAACACAGTGATGACAAATATGTGTATTATTATTTTTTTTTTAAGTTTTATTTTTAATAGGGCAATAGGGAGTGATTTGAACTTTTATTTTTCATTCGTTACATGTTTTTAAAAACTTTTTTCACTTTCTATTTATTTTACTAGCCCCTTTAGGGTGCCTCAACACTGCAATATCCGATCACTTGTGCTGTACAGAGCCGTGCTGATGCATAGCTCTAAACAGCACAAATGATCATCTCCTGTGAATGTTGGTGCTTGGCTGTCATTCACAGGAAGCATGTCATGACAGTGATAGGGGTCATCATTTGACCCCTCACTGTCATGGCAACACATTGGCATCCCATGATCTTGTTAGAGGATCGCTAATGGCGGCGATCCCTACCAGTGAATGTTAGATTGCGCTGTCAAACTGTGATCTAACTAATCAACCGGCATGGGTGGATCTTATATCCACCCGCACCTGTTAGCTGCACAAATTGGCTGATCAGATCATCCAACAAGTGCGGGTATGATGCGAGCTCAGCACATGAGCTTGAATCAAAGTAAGGGACACGATTTAGGATGTATAGGTACGTCCTAGGTCATTAAGGGTTTAATGCATATACCAAAGATAGCCTACACAGTACAGCTCAATTCTCAGAAACCTATTCGGTTCTATCAGGTGCCATATGTAAGGAGCTATTTTCCAAAAATAGCCATTTGCAAGATTACCAACCTTTAAAAATCAGATTTTAAGCCACATTTCTCATAACATCTGAAAAGGACTTGTAAATGTCCGTTTTAATGCAAATTTACAGAAGCCACAACCAGGGGCTGGCAGCAAATTTAGGCCTGGGGGCAAGCACACAGCAGTGGCTTATGAGCAGTGAATATAGTCCAACATGACAGCCTGGCAGCCCCAAAACTGCTGCTTGACCACTGGTCTGGGGGGCATCTGCCCCCCTGCCCTCTGAGCCAGCCTGCCCCTGGCCACAACTCTTCTTCTCATCTGTATTCATGATTGACAGGTCGTTGTCATGCATTAATGCTGCACAGGGTTGCGAGGGAACATGCCATCATTTACTGAAGAATTCTTTGTGAGTTTACAGGCACAAAAACATACATTTGTGTAGCTTTGTATGTAGCTCTGTACAATATGATCTATATGGTGTACGGAATAGGGAGTGGTGGGTAAATATTCCTACTGTCGCCCCAGTATCTCTTTACTAATGACAAATAAGTGCAGACTACACACGTTATAGTCAAACAATCTGAGAAAAAAAACACATGTGCACTCTGTATAACTGAGGCTGCCAGCATTATCTGATAGAAAAAAAGGTTTCCTGGAGTTGGTACAAGCGATACTTCTGGCATTAATCATAATAAGTGCTTTATCTAGGCCTGTCATGTATAGTTTCTGTCTGCAATTTACCTCTCAAGCAAGCTGTACACAATATCATCCAGCATTATCTAAGAACTTATGCTCTTCAAGTGTCTAAATGTATTTGCACCATGGTTCCCACAGTTAATGTGAGAATAGCCATAGTAAGTGCTATTTAAAGACTGTATCCCACCACTGCTGACAGATTGGTGTTATTTGTACTCCTTGCTAAGCCTGTCATTTCCAGTGTTTGATGGGGAGCGCTGCTTTTTATTTATCACACATAGATTTATCGTAGCTTTTTTGCTAATTTATTGTGTTACAAAATAGGATAAAAACAAATCAGAATTGCAGCTATTACAGCAAATATCTATTCACTTTGGGAGACTTTAGAAAACTAACTTCCACAGGATACAATATGTTCAAGGCAGATTCACATAGCCTTTACTACAACCTTCATTGACTATGTCTTGTTACCCGCCTGCAATATGGCTGAAAATGATATAGAGAGTGGAGAGACAAAGGAAATGCATATAGGGTCTTGTCCAAGTTAGGGTGCTTTCACATCTGCAGCAAGTGTAATTCGTGGCAGATCCGGCAGATGTCGCCGTATCTGTCGCATCTGCTGCGTACAGTAATTGCCTACTTGCGGCACCAATCTGGCAAGCCCCATTCATTCTCTATGGGGCTTGCGGTTGGGTGTGGCACGTGCGGTTTTGCTGAATCCAGCTGATCTGGCATTTGCGGCTGCGCAAAGAAAAGCTGCTGCCAGCATTGTTTTTGCGGTGCCACAAGCCGCGCAAGTGCCGGATTAGGTATTATCGCACTTGCTGCACCTGACCGCAAGTCCCATAGAGAATGAATGAGGCTTGCCAGATGGATGCCACAAGTCGGCCGTTACGCGGCTGATCTGGCAGATGCAGAGACGCCTGCCGGATCTGCCATGAATTTCACCTACCGCAGATGTGAAAGGGGCCTTACTCAAGCAGATCCCAAAAGGGAAGAAAGAGGCTCATCTCATGTACTATATGTAAATCGCGGCCGCAACACCCCTAATAAAGAGGATCAAAGATGGAAGAATTGTGGGAAAAGACGCCCTGCTGTGAAGATAAAATCATATTCAAAGTATTAGAGATCGTGATCTTTATTTTCCAACATGCTTCCAAGATAAAATCTCCTTCTTCGGGACAAAAAACACATGAAGGTGTTTTGTCCTGAAGAAGATTTAATCTTTGAAATGTACTGGAAAATAAAAACATCGTGACATTGCGACTTTTACCCACTCTTCCTCCATCCTTGATCATCGAAAACTATATATGGCAGAACACATTGTGACTCCATCTGCATCATTATAGTCGATGGCCTCTTTGGAGTATACACCAGAATCCTATTTTGCGGGGGTTGCACGTAAGCCGGAACAGAACCACTGAGAGAGTAATAGCAAATTCTATGCGAAGCCAGCCTTTTACTTGTATAATTTTTGCTATTTAAAGGAGTTTTCATATGAACAAAGTTAATTTTAAAGTTCATTTTAATCAATAGATCTTGGAATGATAATAAGTTCCACAATTGGATGTGTTTAAAAAAATGTTCATGTACTGAGATACTATTATATGTGCTGTGTACTGTGTGAAATAGGTCAGAGAGAAGATTCAGTCCTGTTGCTGCTTCTGCTGAGAGCAGGGGGGCATGGTGGGGGCTGCATGATCATCCTACATTACAGCCCCCTCACACTTCTGTATGAACAGGGGGAATGGTGGCTACATGCTCTTCTTACATTCCTGCTCCCTCATACTTCTGTATGAACAAAGGGCATGACCGCCGGACCTATGGTCACAATGAAATCCAGCCCCCATTGTACATCCTTTATAATTTAAGAGCAGGGGTGTTGTCCCTTCTAGTAGCAATTATGTCACCAAGAAGATATAATTACATACTGTGATCTTCTGCTGTACAACCTAGGAAAGTGAATAATGTGTGCTGTCATGTATCAGGCTAGGAGCAGTGGCAGAGCACTGCAATTGTTTATTCAGCACTGCCATGGTCTACCCTCCTCCATACTAATTTGGTAGGCTCCTGACATGATAAATACACAGACATATGAGAGATAGATAACTGATAGATTCAGTACAGACCAAAAGTTTGGACACACCTTCTCATTCAAAGAGTTTTCTTTATTTTCATGACTATGAAAATTGTAGATTCACACTGAAGGCATCAAAACTATGAATTAACACATGTGGAATAATATACTTAACAAAAACACTCTTGGCATTCTCTTGAGGAGCTTCAAGAGGTAGTCTCCGGAAATGGTCTTCCAACAGTCTTGAAGGAGTTCCCAGAGATGCTTAGCACTTGTTGGCCCTTTTGCCTTCACTCTGCACTCCAGCTCACCCCCAAACCATCTCGATTGGGTTCAGGTCTGGTGATTGTGGAGGCCAGGTCATCTGGCGTAGCATCCCATGACTCTCATTCTTGGTCAGATAGCCCTTACAAAGCCTGGAGGTGTGTTTGGGGTCATTGCCCTGTTGAAAAATAAATGATGGCTGACTAACTAAACGCAAGGAATAGCATGCCGCTGCAAGATGCTGTGGTAGCCATGCTGGTTCAGTATGCCAACAATTTTGAATAAATCCCCAACAGTGTCACCAGCAAAGCACCCCCACACCATCACACCTCCTCCTCCATGCTTCATGGTGGGAACCAGGCATGTAGAGTCCATCCGTTCACCTTTTTTGCAAAGACACTTTGGTTGGAACCAAAGATCTCAAATTTGGACTCATCAGACCAAAGCACATATTTCCACTGGTCTAATGTCCATTCCTTGTGTTCTTTAGCCCAAACAAGTCTCTTCTGCTTGTTGCCTGTCCTTAGTAGTGGTTTCCTAGCAGCTATTTTACCATGAAGGCCTGTTGCACAAAGTATGGTCATAACAGTTGCTGTAGAGATGTGTCTGCTGCTAGAACTCTGTGTGGCATTGACCTGGTCTCTAATCTGAGCTGCTGTTAACCTGCGATTTCTGAGGCTGGTGACTCGGATGAACTTATCCTCTGCAGCAGAGGTGACTCTTGGTCTTTCTTTCCTGGGGCGGTCCTCATGTGAGCCAGTTTCTTTGTAGCACTTGATGGTTTTTGCAACTGCACTTGAGGACACTTTCAAAGATTCCCAATTTTTTGGACTGACTAACCTTCATTTCTTAAAGTAAGGAGCTGGAGCCAAAGGGCAGTTTTACACACCCCTGTATGTTTAATCCGCCCACCGCCGCCTCCCTGATGCCAATCATTGTCTCCCTCGCCTGCTGCATAGTACACAGAGCTTATTGCAGTGCTGGCCACTTTTCCCCGCCTACTGCAGTGATATCACCACCTTTCCCCGCCCTGCTCCATGGTTAACATGGAGCAGGATGGGAAAAAGTGGTGATGTCACCGTAGGAGGCGGGGCAAAGTGGCCAGCACTGCAATAAGCTCTGTGTACTATGCAGCAGGCAAGGGAGACAATGATTGGCATCAAGGAGGCGGCGGTGGGCGGATTAAAGATACAGGGGGTGTAAAACTGCCCTTTGGCTCCAGCCACAAGCCACCTCCTATTTGGCTCCACTATGTAAGTTTTCAAAGTGTATTATTATATTTCAGGGTACAGGGGGGCTGAAGGGCTGGGGGACCCCTTGCCTGAATGCAGCAGACATGCTGCATTCAGTGCTGTAATTAGATCACCATGTATGGTTGGTGACAGGTCATCTTTAATAGCACTTTACCTGTACTTGTACAAATCCCGGCTGGTGACCGGTTCATGCAGCATTAAATGAACCCCATATTTATTAAATTGATGGCTGGACAATATATGATGGCACTTTTACCATTAACCTCTTGTGTCTCCCCTATTTCCTCATAGATTGTAAGCTTGTTAGCAGGTACCTCACTCCTCACGGTTTCTGAATTTTTTGTCACTATGTATTTTCTCAAATTGTCTGTACATGTCCCCTCTGAATTGTAAAGTGCTGTGTAATATGTTGGTGCTCTATAAATAATTTTTTTATTATTATTATTATTATTATTATTACACATCATTAAATTTATGGACATCTATGGTTTTATTCCTTTTCCTGTGTGGATTGGATGTTATCAACATGTGGTGAAAATTCATGTCTATAGCACCTTTGGAAATATATTTACTTAAAAAATTGGTCATGTGTTCAATACTTATTTCACTGTATATCACTGTCAAAGTTAAATAGGGTATGGGCGGTCATTTACAGGGGCGTAACAACAAAAGGTGCAGGGGTTGCAATCGCACCCGGGCCCTGCAGCCTAGGAGGGCCCCAAAAGTCCCTTTTTGCCCATAGAAAAAGACTAATACTATTAAAGATTTGCAATAATTTGGGGCCCCGTTGGAGCTTTCGCATTGGGGCCCCAGGGTCTGAAGTTACACCACTGGTCATCTACACACGCAACCTTTACAAGGCCTCTGATCTGCTACATACAAACTGATCAGAGGGTATTTAATGATCTTTTTTAATCAAGCTGATCAGAATTTCATGTGTATAGAACAATCAATAATGCGTTAATACTACATAGAATATCAGTTGGTGACTTGTTCAATATTCATTTCACCCACTGTGCATACATTTTTCCCAATTAAGTGATAGATTTATAATAAAGCACCCATTCATTTCTGTGGTCCTGCACATATAGAAATAGAGGAAAACTAAGGATTTTTTCTTAAAGGGATCCTGTCACCCCCAAAACACCTCAAAAGCTATTAAAAGCTGTCCCTAGAGCATATTCACACTTATCCTACACTCCTTTTAGCTCCTAAATGGAGCAAGTGAAAATGAAGATAAATGTTATTACACTACCTCATTAGGGATGATTAGTGACTATAGTATTCATAGTCACCCTGGCAGGCTGTCCCTCTTCATGATATCACGCCTCAATAGGCGTGATCTTCAAATCACATTAAAATGCGCGCCTCCCCACTCTGTCCTATACCAGCCGGACCGCTGCATTGTGCCGCTGTATGACGCAAATCGCGTCATTTCCGGCGCCGGGTGACGTATGTACACCCGCGCCGCTGTTAGCTTCAAGACCCGCAGTGCGCGTTTTGAAGCTAACAGAGCGGCGCCGGAAATGACGCGATTCGCGTCACCCAGCCCCACTGCAGCACGGCCGACACAGGACAAAGCGGGGAGGCGCGCATTTGAATCTGATTTGAAGATCACGCCTATTGAGGCGTGATATCATGAAGAGGGAGAGCCTGCCAGGGTGACTATGAATACTATAGTCACTAATTATCATCACTAATGAGGTAGTGTAATAACATTTATCTTCATTTTCACTAGCTTCATTTAGGAGCTAAAAGGAGTTTAGGGTAAGTGTGAATATGCTCTAGGGACAGCTTTTAATAGCTTTTGAGGTGTTTTGGGGGTGACAGGATCCCTTTAAGGATTCATTGCATCAAACATGACATGACATAAGGTATTCTCTGCTACAAATATTGTTTCTAAGGAAAAAATTAATGTCTCAATATGCTGTTTGATCCCATAAGAATTGTTTTCTAGGTATATAAAAAAATAATCTAGGACAAGGGTAATTTCTCTGCTGGAAGTTTCTCAATGCATTTAACCTTTTATGGCCTAGAGCTCTACTCAACTTGGTTGTGTTGATATGACAATGCCATTAGTTGACTCCACAGTTTAATTTACAGGGTTGAGAGCTGTGTGGCTCCAGACACTAAGAATATTGCTGTTAACTAGTGGCCATTTAAATGATGGCTGATTGATCATCCTAATGAAGCATTACATTTTGGTAGATACAGTTCGAAAGTTCAGACTATTTCAGAGTTTCAGACTTTATTTACCGTTTGATAAATTCAGATATTTTTTAAAAAGTGGATTTGAATTCAATTAAAGACAAGTATTATAAATGATTATATTATTTAGTCATGGATGAAAGTGTTGACACACTTGAAATTGTTCTAGAAAATGAAGTTTTTCTCCAATAAAATTATTGCCATTACACATTATACACATGGCTATTTCCTTTGTGTGTATTTGAAAAAGAAAACAGAAAAAAAGGCAAATTGGACATAATTTTACAAAAAAAAAATCCCATAATGGGCTGGACAAAATTGTGGTAAACATCTTTGTTTCAAGCATTTGATACACGTTCAGACTCACCTGTGGCAAGCAACATGTGTAGGCAATGTGAAAATCACACCTGAAACCAAATAAAAAGGGGAGACATTGAAGGAGGAGAGAACTGTCTGAGCACTTGAGAACCAAAAATATCAACAATCTTAAAGTTGAAAGTCCATCTCAAGAGAGCTTGATGTTCCTCTGTCCACATTGCACGGCATAATCAAGAAGTTTACAACTCATGGCACCATTGCTAATCTCCTTGGATGTGGACAGAAGGAAAAATTAAAGTAAGGTTGCAACACAGGATAGTTCAGGTGGTGGATAAGCAGCCCCAATCAAGTTCCAAAGAAATTCAAGCTATCCTGCAGTCTCAGGGTACATCAGTGTTAGTGCAAATTATCTGTCAACATTTGAATGAAATTAAATGCTATGGCAGGAGACCCTGGAGGTCTCCACTGATGACATTGAGACACAAAAAAGATAGACCACAGTTTGTCAAAATACATGAGAGTAACCCAAAATGTACATATTCACATTCATGAAGCAGTGGTTTAAAGAAAACTTCCTCCAGCACCTGTTTTGATGGCAGATTATGTTACTGTATTTGGAGGCTGAAAATAGATTGCAAATGCTGAAGTGATGTTCCTTTCTTATTTTTTTCCTTTGTTCTTCTTAGGGTGCCGTAACATCATGATTTTTGCACATCCGTGCTGATCCTTGAATTTCAAGGATCACACAGACAGGCACGGATCTGTGCCAACAGATGCCACTGATGCCCACAGGTCTGTGTTTTCCATGGATCCGTCATCAGTTAGCAAAGATAGGGCTTTACCTTGCTTCTGAGCATGCGCCACCATAGAGGTCCATGTTATTTTAAATGGACAGCAACGGATCCATTTCTGTCCGTTTCTGTCCGATTTTTTCAATGCAGGTCAAAATTGGAGCAGGCTCCGATTTTGGGGACGGGAAAAATTCTGACACAAACGGATCCATCACAAAACAGACACAATTGGATGCCAATAAGGACCAATCCATACAGATCCGTGCCAATGGGGATATGTGGAGACCAAATCAAATGCGTGGCTATCCGTTTGACAATGAATAGCCATGGATAAACAAAAATCGTGATGTGAAAGCAGCCTATGTTTTCATTCTTTCACTCATTCTTTTCTTTCTTTCAATGCTTCGTGCTACATATCAATGAAACAGTGAAGTAGAGAAAACAAATACAACCATAGTTTGTTACTTTCAAGTGAATTTTTGGAAGACTGAAAATCCACTGCAAATGCTGAAGTTATCTACACTGTGTGCAGAATTATTGGGCAAGTTGTATTGTAGAGGATTATTTTTATTATTGATCAACAACTATGTTCTCAATCACCCAAAAGACTCAGAAATATCAAAGCTTAATATTTTTGGAAGTTGGAGTGGGTTTTTAAGATTTGGCTATCTTAGGAGGATATCTGCAGGTAACTATTACTGTGCAAAATTACTAGGCAACTTAATAAAAACCAAATATATTTCCATTTCACTTGTTTATTTTCACCAGGTAAAGTAATATAACTGCACAAAATTTAGAAATAAACATTTCTGACATGCAAAAACAAAACCCCCCAAAAATAGTGACCAATATAGCCTCCTTTCTTTATGATGACACTGAACAGCCTTCCATCCATAGAATCTGTCAGTTGCTTGATCGGTTTACGGTCAACATTGCGTGCAGCAGCCACCACAGCTTCCCAGACACTGTTCCGAGAGGTGTACTATTTTCCCTCCCTGTAGATCTCACATTTTAGGAGGGACCACAGGTTCAGATCAGGTGGCCATGTCATTATTTTTTCTTCTTTTAGACCTCAACTGGCCAGCCACACTGTGGAGTAGTTGGATGCATGTGATGGAGCATTGTCCTGCATGAAAATCATGTTTTTCTGGAACGATACCGACTTCTGCCTGCACCACTGCTTGAATACGTTGTCTTCCAGAAACTGGCACTAGGTCTGGGAGTTGAGCTTCACTCCATACTCAACCTCAAAAGGTCCCACAAGTTCATCTTTGATGATACCAGTCAATACCAGTACCCCACCTCCACCTTGCTGACGTCTGAGTCGGAGTGGAGCTCTCTGCCCTTTACTGATCCAGCCCCTGGCCCATGCATCTGGCCCATCAAGAGTCACTCTCATTTCATCAGTTCATAAAACCTTTCAAAAATCAGTCTTAAGATATTTCTTGGCCCAGTCTTGACGCTTTATCCTATGTTTCTTGTTCAAAGGTGATCATTTTTCAGCCTTTCTTACCTTGGCCATGTCCCTGAGTATAGCACACCTTGTGCTTTTTGATACTCCAGTAACGTTGCAGCTCTGAAATATTGCTAAACTGATGGCAAATGGCATCTTGGCAGCTTCATGCTTGATTTTCCTCAATTCATGGGCAGTTATTTTGCACCTTTTTTGCCCAACACGCTTCTTGCGACCCTGTTGGCTATTTGCCATGAAACGCTTGATTGTTCGGTGATCAAGCTTTAGTTTGGCAATTTCAAGACTGCTGCATCCCTCTGCAAGACATCTCCCAATTTTGGGCTTTTCAGAGCCCGTCAAATCTCTCTTCTGACCCATTTTTCCAATGGAAAGGCATTTGCCTAATAATTAAGCACACCTTATATAGGGTGTTGATGTCATTAGACCACACCCCTCCTCATTACAGAGATGCACATCACCTGATTTACTTAATTGGTAGTTGGATCTCAAGCCTATACAGCTTGGAGTAGGAGAACATGTATAAAAAGTATCATGTGATCAAAATACTCATTTGCCTAATAATTCTGCACACAGTGTAATTACTCACCATCCATGCCAAAGACAGAAAACCAAAAGCACTTACAGGACGCAGTCAGAGCCCAATTGTAGAGCAAGCCCAGCTGCTGGCTGATGAGTCGCCTCTACCAGCAAAATGTGGGAGGCAACCTGCCATGCATACACTAGGCCTGCATAGAGCACCATTCACACTGATACATATGATACAGAGTGTCTGAAAGCTACCCAACCGCTCCGCTGCCTGAGCATTGGGCCGCACAGTACGATGCTTCTGCACCACTGGATGAACGGCGCCCCTATGGGCCCACCTGCGCCCTGGATGGATAAAAAAGTGCAAAAGTTTTTTATATGATAAATAAAAAACCTTTATAGATGGGATTTTGGTTCATGTGTTGGCCCAAGACATTTAAGCTGATGACCCACGATCAAGGGATCCCATGCTCACCAGTCCTAACAAAATTGTACAAAAACTACTAGAAAAAAAGCAGCATCAGAAAAACTCACCATCCATGCCAAAGACAGAAAACCAAAAGCACTTACAGGACGCAGTCAGAGCCCAATTGTAGAGCAAGCCCAGCTGCTGGCTGATGAGTCGCCTCTACCAGCAAAATGTGGGAGGCAACCTGCCATGCATACACTAGGCCTGCATAGAGCACCATTCACACTGATACATATGATACAGAGTGTCTGAAAGCTACCCAACCGCTCCGCTGCCTGAGCATTGGGCCGCACAGTACGATGCTTCTGCACCACTGGATGAACGGCGCCCCTATGGGCCCACCTGCGCCCTGGATGGATAAAAAAGTGCAAAAGTTTTTTATATGATAAATAAAAAACCTTTATAGATGGGATTTTGGTTCATGTGTTGGCCCAAGACATTTAAGCTGATGACCCACGATCAAGGGATCCCATGCTCACCAGTCCTAACAAAATTGTACAAAAACTACTAGAAAAAAAGCAGCATCAGAAAAACTCACCATCCATGCCAAAGACAGAAAACCAAAAGCACTTACAGGACGCAGTCAGAGCCCAATTGTAGAGCAAGCCCAGCTGCTGGCTGATGAGTCGCCTCTACCAGCAAAATGTGGGAGGCAACCTGCCATGCATACACTAGGCCTGCATAGAGCACCATTCACACTGATACATATGATACAAGGTGTCTGAAAGCTACCCAACCGCTCCGCTGCCTGAGCATTGGGCCGCACAGTACGATGCTTCTGCACCACTGGATGAACGGCGCCCCTATGGGCCCACCTGCGCCCTGGATGGATAAAAAAGTGCAAAAGTTTTTTTATTGATAAATAAAAAACCTTTATAGATGGGATTTTGGTTCATGTGTTGGCCCAAGACATTTAAGCTGATGACCCACGATCAAGGGATCCCATGCTCACCAGTCCTAACAAAATTGTACAAAAACTACTAGAAAAAAAGCAGCATCAGAAAAACTCACCATCCATGCCAAAGACAGAAAACCAAAAGCACTTACAGGACGCAGTCAGAGCCCAATTGTAGAGCAAGCCCAGCTGCTGGCTGATGAGTCGCCTCTACCAGCAAAATGTGGGAGGCAACCTGCCATGCATACACTAGGCCTGCATAGAGCACCATTCACACTGATACATATGATACAGAGTGTCTGAAAGCTACCCAACCGCTCCGCTGCCTGAGCATTGGGCCGCACAGTACGATGCTTCTGCACCACTGGATGAACGGCGCCCCTATGGGCCCACCTGCGCCCTGGATGGATAAAAAAGTGCAAAAGTTTTTTATATGATAAATAAAAAACCTTTATAGATGGGATTTTGGTTCATGTGTTGGCCCAAGACATTTAAGCTGATGACCCACGATCAAGGGATCCCATGCTCACCAGTCCTAACAAAATTGTACAAAAACTACTAGAAAAAAAGCAGCATCAGAAAAACTCACCATCCATGCCAAAGACAGAAAACCAAAAGCACTTACAGGACGCAGTCAGAGCCCAATTGTAGAGCAAGCCCAGCTGCTGGCTGATGAGTCGCCTCTACCAGCAAAATGTGGGAGGCAACCTGCCATGCATACACTAGGCCTGCATAGAGCACCATTCACACTGATACATATGATACAGAGTGTCTGAAAGCTACCCAACCGCTCCGCTGCCTGAGCATTGGGCCGCACAGTACGATGCTTCTGCACCACTGGATGAACGGCGCCCCTATGGGCCCACCTGCGCCCTGGATGGATAAAAAAGTGCAAAAGTTTTTTATATGATAAATAAAAAACCTTTATAGATGGGATTTTGGTTCATGTGTTGGCCCAAGACATTTAAGCTGATGACCCACGATCAAGGGATCCCATGCTCACCAGTCCTAACAAAATTGTACAAAAACTACTAGAAAAAAAGCAGCATCAGAAAAACTCACCATCCATGCCAAAGACAGAAAACCAAAAGCACTTACAGGACGCAGTCAGAGCCCAATTGTAGAGCAAGCCCAGCTGCTGGCTGATGAGTCGCCTCTACCAGCAAAATGTGGGAGGCAACCTGCCATGCATACACTAGGCCTGCATAGAGCACCATTCACACTGATACATATGATACAGAGTGTCTGAAAGCTACCCAACCGCTCCGCTGCCTGAGCATTGGGCCGCACAGTACGATGCTTCTGCACCACTGGATGAACGGCGCCCCTATGGGCCCACCTGCGCCCTGGATGGATAAAAAAGTGCAAAAGTTTTTTATATGATAAATAAAAAACCTTTATAGATGGGATTTTGGTTCATGTGTTGGCCCAAGACATTTAAGCTGATGACCCACGATCAAGGGATCCCATGCTCACCAGTCCTAACAAAATTGTACAAAATAACTAGAAAAAAAGCAGCATCAGAAAAACTCACCATCCATGCCAAAGACAGAAAACCAAAAGCACTTACAGGACGCAGTCAGAGCCCAATTGTAGAGCAAGCCCAGCTGCTGGCTGATGAGTCGCCTCTACCAGCAAAATGTGGGAGGCAACCTGCCATGCATACACTAGGCCTGCATAGAGCACCATTCACACTGATACATATGATACAGAGTGTCTGAAAGCTACCCAACCGCTCCGCTGCCTGAGCATTGGGCCGCACAGTACGATGCTTCTGCACCACTGGATGAACGGCGCCCCTATGGGCCCACCTGCGCCCTGGATGGATAAAAAAGTGCAAAAGTTTTTTATATGATAAATAAAAAACCTTTATAGATGGGATTTTGGTTCATGTGTTGGCCCAAGACATTTAAGCTGATGACCCACGATCAAGGGATCCCATGCTCACCAGTCCTAACAAAATTGTACAAAAACTACTAGAAAAAAAAGCAGCATCAGAAAAACTCACCATCCATGCCAAAGACAGAAAACCAAAAGCACTTACAGGACGCAGTCAGAGCCCAATTGTAGAGCAAGCCCAGCTGCTGGCTGATGAGTCGCCTCTACCAGCAAAATGTGGGAGGCAACCTGCCATGCATACACTAGGCCTGCATAGAGCACCATTCACACTGATACATATGATCAGAGTGTCTGAAAGCTACCCAACCGCTCCGCTGCCTGAGCATTGGGCCGCACAGTACGATGCTTCTGCACCACTGGATGAACGGCGCCCCTATGGGCCCACCTGCGCCCTGGATGGATAAAAAAGTGCAAAAGTTTTTTATATGATAAATAAAAAACCTTTATAGATGGGATTTTGGTTCATGTGTTGGCCCAAGACATTTAAGCTGATGACCCACGATCAAGGGATCCCATGCTCACCAGTCCTAACAAAATTGTACAAAAACTACTAGAAAAAAAGCAGCATCAGAAAAACTCACCATCCATGCCAAAGACAGAAAACCAAAAGCACTTACAGGACGCAGTCAGAGCCCAATTGTAGAGCAAGCCCAGCTGCTGGCTGATGAGTCGCCTCTACCAGCAAAATGTGGGAGGCAACCTGCCATGCATACACTAGGCCTGCATAGAGCACCATTCACACTGATACATATGATACAGAGTGTCTGAAAGCTACCCAACCGCTCCGCTGCCTGAGCATTGGGCCGCACAGTACGATGCTTCTGCACCACTGGATGAACGGCGCCCCTATGGGCCCACCTGCGCCCTGGATGGATAAAAAAGTGCAAAAGTTTTTTATATGATAAATAAAAAACCTTTATAGATGGGATTTTGGTTCATGTGTTGGCCCAAGACATTTAAGCTGATGACCCACGATCAAGGGATCCCATGCTCACCAGTCCTAACAAAATTGTACAAAAACTACTAGAAAAAAAGCAGCATCAGAAAAACTCACCATCCATGCCAAAGACAGAAAACCAAAAGCACTTACAGGACGCAGTCAGAGCCCAATTGTAGAGCAAGCCCAGCTGCTGGCTGATGAGTCGCCTCTACCAGCAAAATGTGGGAGGCAACCTGCCATGCATACACTAGGCCTGCATAGAGCACCATTCACACTGATACATATGATGCAGAGTGTCTGAAAGCTACCCAACCTACCCAACCGCTCCGCTGCCTGAGCATTGGGCCGCACAGTACGATGCTTCTGCACCACTGGATGAACGGCGCCCCTATGGGCCCACCTGCGCCCTGGATGGATAAAAAAGTGCAAAAGTTTTTTTATATGATAAATAAAAAACCTTTATAGATGGGATTTTGGTTCATGTGTTGGCCCAAGACATTTAAGCTGATGACCCACGATCAAGGGATCCCATGCTCACCAGTCCTAACAAAATTGTACAAAAACTACTAGAAAAAAAGCAGCATCAGAAAAACTCACCATCCATGCCAAAGACAGAAAACCAAAAGCACTTACAGGACGCAGTCAGAGCCCAATTGTAGAGCAAGCCCAGCTGCTGGCTGATGAGTCGCCTCTACCAGCAAAATGTGGGAGGCAACCTGCCATGCATACACTAGGCCTGCATAGAGCACCATTCACACTGATACATATGATGCAGAGTGTCTGAAAGCTACCCAACCGCTCCGCTGCCTGAGCATTGGGCCGCACAGTACGATGCTTCTGCACCACTGGATGAACGGCGCCCCTATGGCCCACCTGCGCCCTGGATGGATAAAAAAGTGCAAAAGTTTTTTATATGATAAATAAAAAACCTTTATAGATGGATTTTGGTTCATGTGTTGGCCCAAGACATTTAAGCTGATGACCCACGATCAAGGGATCCCATGCTCACCAGTCCTAACAAAATTGTACAAAAACTACTAGAAAAAAAGCAGCATCAGAAAAACTCACCATCCATGCCAAAGACAGAAAACCAAAAGCACTTACAGGACGCAGTCAGAGCCCAATTGTAGAGCAAGCCCAGCTGCTGCTGATGAGTCGCCTCTACCAGCAAAATGTGGGAGGCAACCTGCCATGCATACACTAGGCCTGCATAGAGCACCATTCACACTGATACATATGATACAGAGTGTCTGAAAGCTACCCAACCGCTCCGCTGCCTGAGCATTGGGCCGCACAGTACGATGCTTCTGCACCACTGGATGAACGGCGCCCCTATGGGCCCACCTGCGCCCTGGATGGATAAAAAAGTGCAAAAGTTTTTTATATGATAAATAAAAACCTTTATAGATGGGATTTTGGTTCATGTGTTGGCCCAAGACATTTAAGCTGATGACCCACGATCAAGGGATCCCATGCTCACCAGTCCTAACAAAATTGTACAAAAACTACTAGAAAAAAAGCAGCATCAGAAAACTCACCATCCATGCCAAAGACAGAAAACCAAAAGCACTTACAGGACGCAGTCAGAGCCCAATTGTGAGCAAGCCCAGCTGCTGGCTGATGAGTCGCCTCTACCAGCAAAATGTGGGAGGCAACCTGCCATGCATACACTAGGCCTGCATAGAGCACCATTCACACTGATACATATGATCAGAGTGTCTGAAAGCTACCCAACCGCTCCGCTGCCTGAGCATTGGGCCGCACAGTACGATGCTTCTGCACACTGGATGAACGGCGCCCCTATGGGCCCACCTGCGCCCTGGTGGCGCAGTTTTTATTCATGTAGTGCAGAAGGATCTTGTTCTGTGCGGCCCAATGCTTAGCAGCGATGACCGTTGGGATATGCTTTCAGACAATCTGTATCATAATACAGTGTGAATGGTGCTCTATCACCTATATGCAAGCAGTTGCTCACACATTTTGCTGGTAGAGGCGATTCATCAGCCAGCAGCTGGCTGCTCACATGGCTCTGAGCGTCCGTAGTGCTTTGGTTTCTTTTGCATGATGTGATTTCGATGCGCTTTTTTTCTAGTAGTTTGACAATTTTGTAGGACTGTGAAGGATCCCTGATCGTGGTCATGCTAATTCTTGGGCAACACATGAACCAAAATCCCATCTATAAAGGTTTTTTATTTATCATATAAAAAACTTTTGCACTTTTTTATCCATCCAGGGCGCAGGTGGGCCCATAGGGGCGCCGTTCATCCAGTGGTGCAGAAGCATCGTACTGTGCGGCCCAATGCTCAGGCAGCGGAGCGGTTGGGTAGCTTTCAGACACTCTGTATCATATGTATCAGTGTGAATGGTGCTCTATGCAGGCCTAGTGTATGCATGGCAGGTTGCCTCCCACATTTTGCTGGTAGAGGCGACTCATCAGCCAGCAGCTGGGCTTGCTCTACAATTGGGCTCTGACTGCGTCCTGTAAGTGCTTTTGGTTTTCTGTCTTTGGCATGGATGGTGAGTTTTTCTGATGCTGCTTTTTTTCTAGTAGTTTTTGTACAATTTTGTTAGGACTGGTGAGCATGGGATCCCTTGATCGTGGGTCATCAGCTTAAATGTCTTGGGCCAACACATGAACCAAAATCCCATCTATAAAGGTTTTTTATTTATCATATAAAAAACTTTTGCACTTTTTTATCCATCCAGGGCGCAGGTGGGCCCATAGGGGCGCCGTTCATCCAGTGGTGCAGAAGCATCGTACTGTGCGGCCCAATGCTCAGGCAGCGGAGCGGTTGGGTAGCTTTCAGACACTCTGATCATATGTATCAGTGTGAATGGTGCTCTATGCAGGCCTAGTGTATGCATGGCAGGTTGCCTCCCACATTTTGCTGGTAGAGGCGACTCATCAGCCAGCAGCTGGGCTTGCTCTACAATTGGGCTCTGACTGCGTCCTGTAAGTGCTTTTGGTTTTCTGTCTTTGGCATGGATGGTGAGTTTTTCTGATGCTGCTTTTTTTCTAGTAGTTTTTGTAACAATTTTGTTAGGACTGGTGAGCATGGGATCCCTTGATCGTGGGTCATCAGCTTAAATGTCTTGGGCCAACACATGAACCAAAATCCCATCTATAAAGGTTTTTTATTTATCATATAAAAAACTTTTGCACTTTTTTATCCATCCAGGGCGCAGGTGGGCCCATAGGGGCGCCGTTCATCCAGTGGTGCAGAAGCATCGTACTGTGCGGCCCAATGCTCAGGCAGCGGAGCGGTTGGGTAGCTTTCAGACACTCTGCATCATATGTATCAGTGTGAATGGTGCTCTATGCAGGCCTAGTGTATGCATGGCAGGTTGCCTCCCACATTTTGCTGGTAGAGGCGACTCATCAGCCAGCAGCTGGGCTTGCTCTACAATTGGGCTCTGACTGCGTCCTGTAAGTGCTTTTGGTTTTCTGTCTTTGGCATGGATGGTGAGTTTTTCTGATGCTGCTTTTTTTCTAGTAGTTTTTGTACAATTTTGTTAGGACTGGTGAGCATGGGATCCCTTGATCGTGGGTCATCAGCTTAAATGTCTTGGGCCAACACATGAACCAAAATCCCATCTATAAAGGTTTTTTATTTATCATATAAAAAACTTTTGCACTTTTTTATCCATCCAGGGCGCAGGTGGGCCCATAGGGGCGCCGTTCATCCAGTGGTGCAGAAGCATCGTACTGTGCGGCCCAATGCTCAGGCAGCGGAGCGGTTGGGTAGCTTTCAGACACTCTGTATCATATGTATCAGTGTGAATGGTGCTCTATGCAGGCCTAGTGTATGCATGGCAGGTGCCTCCCACATTTTGCTGGTAGAGGCGACTCATCAGCCAGCAGCTGGGCTTGCTCTACAATTGGGCTCTGACTGCGTCCTGTAAGTGCTTTTGGTTTTCTGTCTTTGGCATGGATGGTGAGTTTTTCTGATGCTGCTTTTTTTCTAGTAGTTTTTGTACAATTTTGTTAGGACTGGTGAGCATGGGATCCCTTGATCGTGGGTCATCAGCTTAAATGTCTTGGGCCAACACATGAACCAAAATCCCATCTATAAAGGTTTTTTATTTATCATATAAAAAACTTTTGCACTTTTTTATCCATCCAGGGCGCAGGTGGGCCCATAGGGGCGCCGTTCATCCAGTGGTGCAGAAGCATCGTACTGTGCGGCCCAATGCTCAGGCAGCGGAGCGGTTGGGTAGCTTTCAGACACTCTGTATCATATGTATCAGTGTGAATGGTGCTCTATGCAGGCCTAGTGTATGCATGGCAGGTTGCCTCCCACATTTTGCTGGTAGAGGCGACTCATCAGCCAGCAGCTGGGCTTGCTCTACAATTGGGCTCTGACTGCGTCCTGTAAGTGCTTTTGGTTTTCTGTCTTTGGCATGGATGGTGAGTTTTTCTGATGCTGCTTTTTTTCTAGTAGTTTTTGTACAATTTTGTTAGGACTGGTGAGCATGGGATCCCTTGATCGTGGGTCATCAGCTTAAATGTCTTGGGCCAACACATGAACCAAAATCCCATCTATAAAGGTTTTTTATTTATCATATAAAAAACTTTTGCACTTTTTTATCCATCCAGGGCGCAGGTGGGCCCATAGGGGCGCCGTTCATCCAGTGGTGCAGAAGCATCGTACTGTGCGGCCCAATGCTCAGGCAGCGGAGCGGTTGGGTAGCTTTCAGACACTCTGCATCATATGTATCAGTGTGAATGGTGCTCTATGCAGGCCTAGTGTATGCATGGCAGGTTGCCTCCCACATTTTGCTGGTAGAGGCGACTCATCAGCCAGCAGCTGGGCTTGCTCTACAATTGGGCTCTGACTGCGTCCTGTAAGTGCTTTTGGTTTTCTGTCTTTGGCATGGATGGTGAGTTTTTCTGATGCTGCTTTTTTCTAGTAGTTTTTGTACAATTTTGTTAGGACTGGTGAGCATGGGATCCCTTGATCGTGGGTCATCAGCTTAAATGTCTTGGGCCAACACATGAACCAAAATCCCATCTATAAAGGTTTTTTATTTATCATATAAAAAACTTTTGCACTTTTTTATCCATCCAGGGCGCAGGTGGGCCCATAGGGGCGCCGTTCATCCAGTGGTGCAGAAGCATCGTACTGTGCGGCCCAATGCTCAGGCAGCGGAGCGGTTGGGTAGCTTTCAGACACTCTGATCATATGTATCAGTGTGAATGGTGCTCTATGCAGGCCTAGTGTATGCATGGCAGGTTGCCTCCCACATTTTGCTGGTAGAGGCGACTCATCAGCCAGCAGCTGGGCTTGCTCTACAATTGGGCTCTGACTGCGTCCTGTAAGTGCTTTTGGTTTTCTGTCTTTGGCATGGATGGTGAGTTTTTCTGATGCTGCTTTTTTTCTAGTAGTTTTTGTACAATTTTGTTAGGACTGGTGAGCATGGGATCCCTTGATCGTGGGTCATCAGCTTAAATGTCTTGGGCCAACACATGAACCAAAATCCCATCTATAAAGGTTTTTTATTTATCATATAAAAAACTTTTGCACTTTTTTATCCATCCAGGGCGCAGGTGGGCCCATAGGGGCGCCGTTCATCCAGTGGTGCAGAAGCATCGTACTGTGCGGCCCAATGCTCAGGCAGCGGAGCGGTTGGGTAGCTTTCAGACACTCTGCATCATATGTATCAGTGTGAATGGTGCTCTATGCAGGCCTAGTGTATGCATGGCAGGTTGCCTCCCACATTTTGCTGGTAGAGGCGACTCATCAGCCAGCAGCTGGGCTTGCTCTACAATTGGGCTCTGACTGCGTCCTGTAAGTGCTTTTGGTTTTCTGTCTTTGGCATGGATGGTGAGTTTTTCTGATGCTGCTTTTTTTCTAGTAGTTTTTGTACAATTTTGTTAGGACTGGTGAGCATGGGATCCCTTGATCGTGGGTCATCAGCTTAAATGTCTTGGGCCAACACATGAACCAAAATCCCATCTATAAAGGTTTTTTATTTATCATATAAAAAACTTTTGCACTTTTTTATCCATCCAGGGCGCAGGTGGGCCCATAGGGGCGCCGTTCATCCAGTGGTGCAGAAGCATCGTACTGTGCGGCCCAATGCTCAGGCAGCGGAGCGGTTGGGTAGCTTTCAGACACTCTGTATCATATGTATCAGTGTGAATGGTGCTCTATGCAGGCCTAGTGTATGCATGGCAGGTTGCCTCCCACATTTTGCTGGTAGAGGCGACTCATCAGCCAGCAGCTGGGCTTGCTCTACAATTGGGCTCTGACTGCGTCCTGTAAGTGCTTTTGGTTTTCTGTCTTTGGCATGGATGGTGAGTTTTTCTGATGCTGCTTTTTTTCTAGTAGTTTTTGTACAATTTTGTTAGGACTGGTGAGCATGGGATCCCTTGATCGTGGGTCATCAGCTTAAATGTCTTGGGCCAACACATGAACCAAAATCCCATCTATAAAGGTTTTTTATTTATCATATAAAAAACTTTTGCACTTTTTTATCCATCCAGGGCGCAGGTGGGCCCATAGGGGCGCCGTTCATCCAGTGGTGCAGAAGCATCGTACTGTGCGGCCCAATGCTCAGGCAGCGGAGCGGTTGGGTAGCTTTCAGACACTCTGTATCATATGTATCAGTGTGAATGGTGCTCTATGCAGGCCTAGTGTATGCATGGCAGGTTGCCTCCCACATTTTGCTGGTAGAGGCGACTCATCAGCCAGCAGCTGGGCTTGCTCTACAATTGGGCTCTGACTGCGTCCTGTAAGTGCTTTTGGTTTTCTGTCTTTGGCATGGATGGTGAGTTTTTCTGATGCTGCTTTTTTTCTAGTAGTTTTTGCACAGTGTAATTATCTATCTATCTATCTATCTATCTATCTATCTATCTATATCACATAAAATTTAGCAGCACACTGATGGAGCCAATTACATGTGAACAACAATGTTACTTGATGTTCTTATAGATGTTCTTAAAGAAAAAATTAAAACTAAAAATTAAAAAAAAAAAAATCTGATGGAATATTTTTTTTGTTTTTTTTTAAAGTTCTTAGTACATGAATTGGTCGATGTATGCTTGCCCTTCAACCACAGCTAGGTGACTTTAACCTGAAGGGTCCCTGCCTACAATTCCTGCCTAGAGGTATGTACACATTGGCAGGTTTTTAACGTAGTACTAGGGACAGAGTTAGGACTGTCTCTACCAGGACCCACCGTGAAGTTGGTGAGGCAGCTTACTGTACGTTTTCTTGCAAAAACGTATAAACCAAAAGGCCCTGTTTTTTGTCACGGCACTTGCTATTTATAATTTTTACAGCAGAGCGCCTTTTGTGTGACACTTATACGGTTTTTGCATTTGTTTTTTCATGTCTTTGGTGGGGATTGGTCGCAGTTCACACTGCTGCTTCCAATGTGTGCAGACTCATATTCTTTGGCTTCATGTTTAACCCTGCTGGTACAGCAGAAATTGGAGGCACCTGCCCCTCCCCTATGAAGTCTGCACACAGAGCTGTCTGCCACACACCCTTACAAGGTGAGATTTTCCTGTGCTCTCCCGCGTCCTGCCTAGAGGTATGTACACATTGGCAGGTTTTTAACTTAGTACTAGGGACAGAGTTAGGACTGTCTCTACCAGGGCCCACCGTGAAGTTGGTGAGGCAGCTTACTGTACGTTTTCTTGCAAAACGTATAAACCAAAAGGCCCTGTTTTTTTGTCACGCACTTGCTATTTATAATTTTTACAGCAGAACGCCTTTTGTGTGACACTTATACGGTTTTTGCATTTGTTTTTTCATGTCTTTGGTGGGGATTGGTCGCAGTTCACACTGCTTCTTCCAATGTGTGCAGACTCATATTCTTTGGCTGTATGTTTTCTCTTTATTGTTGTGTTTATCTATCTGCTGTATTTTGCTTTCTTTCTTTCTTTATGTCTTTCTTTTTCGCAAATTCTTTGTTTCTTTTTTCTTTTTTTCTTTTTTTTCTTACATGCTATCCATCTTTCCACCTACCTATTGTTGTAACAGGGAATCTTTTTGTCTGTTTCAGAATTTTCTAAATGCTGAGATAACAGTAAATCAATGTTTTCAAAAACACAAATGGCTTTTTCACATCAGCTAAACGTACAGACAGATATGTAAATATACTGTAATACACTAAAAGTTGTACAAATGTTAGTGTTGATAAAACTTTACAAATACATGGTATATTAAATTCCATATCCAGAAAAGTAAACCTCTATTGGTCTCAACAAGAGTTTTAAATGGTAAGAAAGTTGCAACAACCTTCTCCCTCCCCCCTTCCCGTTGGATAAAAAATTTAATCGATTTATATGAAATAGACAATAGTAAAAATAAAATGAAGTCCTCATAATATTTTGGTGAAGAAAATAATTAGACAAATATTAGAATTTCAAAAAAGATGAAAAAAGAGCTCTAGCTCAGAAATTCAAATCACACAATGTTTATTAAATGCTTTACCTTGAAATATTTAGCAATGCCTTATGCATATGTATATTGTGCCTATACCTTGGAAACAGAAATGTTACATATGGCTGAACCTGCCGGACAACAGAGCTGTTTCACATGAAAACTAAACATTAAAATAACATTGTCCAGTTGGAGCAATGGCAAAAAGGGTAAACACTGCTATGCTGTTGCTACCTATCACTGCATCAATCTCACCATCAATCAGGACTCTAATATAAGCAAAAGTCATGTTTCCAGGGTTAAACCCCTCCTAGTAAATGTCAAGTGGCGTTTATGGTAAACAGCTTGATAAAGAGTGATGTGTGTTTATTGATGGAAGCTGATTATCCTGCAAGATCTCCAAGGCTTGATGTAGTGCACTCAACTACTACCGCATTCCACAAACAGAACACAACATGCTCACACACAAACACACTCATACACACAGACACACACAGACACACTCAGCCACACACACACTCACACATACATACACACTCATACATACACACAGACACTTATTCACACTCAGACACTTAGACACTCATACATACGCACAAACACACACACTCACTCATATGCACACAGATACTCATACTCATTCACTCACAGAGACAGTCACACACACACAGACACACAATCATTCATTCAAACACTCATACGCACACACAAGGACACACACATACACTCACACTCAGGCACTCATATACACATACAACACACAAGCACTCATACACACATACACATGGAGACACACACACATATACACTCACACACAGGCACTCATGCACACATACACACATACACACGGACACTCACACACATACACTCACACAGACAGGCACTCATACACACAGACATACACTCACACAAATACACTTATACACACACATACACACACAATGAATATTGCACCTTCATCTTATCCTAACAGTTTCTTTTCCAATATATAGAAAATTAAATTTCTTTCGGAAAATATTATTATTCTTTTGTTACTTAGGCCTCATAGATCCTCTAAATTGGCCAGAGCCTAGACAACTATGCAGGGTAAAAGTTAAAGCTGGGATGACAGACGCCAAATGTGCAAAGCAAACATTTTGCCTCACCAATCAAACTTATCCTGTTATCTTGATATTATTTTGATTCTTATATTGATTCTCTAATTTGAGTCCTATGTCGACAGCAGTTTGACATTTTGGAAGGAAGTGGATCCAAATGATTTTGGAAAAACATATCAAAATAGCATTGTTTATCTCAAAATAAGCTATATACTAGCTAAATACTATTGTCATCATGGAAATTACATGTACATTCACAAATCCAAAGTGCCATTTTTATGTTAAAAAATGTATCAGCTAGTTCATGGACTTTTAATTTGGAAGTCATAAAGTCATCTTATAAGAGTAGTGTGATTTCAGTGATTCAATCAGTTGTACAATTTGTACATTTAAAAAACTACCAAAAAATTGCTGTTCAAAAAGTTTGCAATTTTTTATATGGTGATTTTGCATGGAAGATCAACTGACCCTTAAATAGTAGGCATTCTTCTCTCTGAGTACTTCATAGTGTATGTATCTATTCTTGAGAAAAACTACAAAGAAGGTAAAATAAATTCTGAGGAAAAAAAAACATATGAAATCCATCAACCTCTAGTCCAGGAAGAACCTTATAAGACATGGATAATGTAAACAGTGGTGCTTTAATGAAGTACTAAAAGCCATGAGTATTAGACCTTGTGCACAGAAGACTGCAGTACAGATGAGGGGTTGCAAAGAGTAACTGATTACATGTGCTATAATGGTTATTAAACTCAAAGATTAAAGCATTTGCACCCACACAACAAACTAAGGATTAAGCAGACAAAGTACATAATTGTAGCATAGATGAAAGCCCCTCACCCTAATTAACATCTAAGGATCAAAAGTTCTGCATTGCCAGTGCTCATCTACAGTACAAATGTTTAGTTGTCATATGGACCCCCTCGCACTTTTAGAAAGAGCAAAAAAAAGAAAAAAAATGGAGTAAGGTAAGGTCATCTGTCTGTCTTTGCCACCCCTACCTAAAATATACATTATAAACAAATGAATAAAAATATAACCCCATGTGACAATTATCACAATCCACACTACAGGATAGTGCTGCCTGGCTGTGGACAGAAGCTACTCAAGTTTCCTGGGCTCATTGTACTGTAGATCTACCAATCTGCAAAGCGCACAGGTGACATCTCGCCAGCCTGGCTAATCACAAGTCGAGCAAGGGGTCAAGGAGGTTACAGGACATGGCACAGAGCCTGTCCAAAGACAGAAGCTCTGACCTGACTGGGGTTTCACAATACAATCTTCTCATCTCTATTTATTACCTCACACTCCTTCGTAGACATGTGCAATGTTTTCACGCACATACTATTGGCACTGCTCACCTCTAGTCCAGATAAACCCTTTAGGGTTCAAATACAGAACTACGCAGAGAATTACATTTACTGAGCCAATGAATGTAATAATTAGTATTGAGATGGCAAAATCTCAAAAATCGCAAAATGAATTAATGTAACAAAATGTTTCTTGCTAGTGGTAAAAGCTACAATCATTTTTTAACCTCTTCTTAGGCTAGGGTCACACTTGGCATGCGTTTTTTAAAGTGCTTTTTGGCAGCCTGCGTTTTTGCATGCATTTTTGCTGATAGGTGTGGGGGACTCATGTAAAAACTCATGTAAAAACGCAAGCAAAAACGCATGTACCATTTAGTGCCATATAAAAACACATACGTTTCCCATAGGACCCATGTTAACAAAAACGCATGCGTTTTTGAAAAAGCAGCAAAAAGTACTGCATGCTGCCTTTTTGGGTGCTTTTTCCAAAAAATCATGCATCATGCAGTATTTTTTGGTGTTGAGCCAAAAACGCACCCAAAAACGCATGGTACATTCAGACATGCGTTTTTGCTATTTGGGCATGCGTCTTTTACATGGGGGCCTATGCATCCGTTTTTCACAAAAGACATGTGTGAAAAATGCATGGAAAATCTGCAAGTGTGACCCTAGCCTAAAACAAAATAAAACAACAAGGTCAGCTAATCCTGCTTTATTCTACTCTGGAGCCAGCCAATTTAAAACAGTTATTAAGTTGGCTTAAATACAAATGTACAAACAACATTCACATTCAAGTCAGCCCTCACGACGCATAAACAGGTCTATTTCACAACACTCATATCTTCTTTATCCCACAACCCCAAACAATTATTCAACACTTTTAACTTCCTCCTCCATTCATCACTCCCCCTTCGACCTCCCTCATTTCTGCAGAAGACTTTGCAACACATTCCAAAAATAAAATTGAGCAAACAACGCAAGTTTCTACTGTACAACCATCACAACCCCTCCATATAGCAGACCAATGCCATTTCCCCATATTCATCCTCCCCAACATCACTAAAGGATGTATACTCATCTCCTATCCAAATCACACCTTACCACTTGTGCTCTTGACCTCTTCCCAATCCCATCTCTATCCATCTCAACCTCACCACCCACCTTCTCCCGGCCCTAACCCATTTCTTGAACCTTCCTTCTGCTTTCAAACATCTCTCAACCCGATTGCTACATCCAGACTTTGCTTCGGCAGTTCAAACTACTTGAACAGTATTTCCTTGCTGAACTTTCCTCCCGCCTCTCATATAACTCCTTCTTTGTCAACTTAAATCCAGCTTCCATCTCCACGATTTCACTTGAACAGCCCTTACCAAAATTAGTAATGACTTACTGCCAAAGCTAACAAACAATTCTCTATACTCCTGTTTCTAGACCTGTCTTCTGACTTCAACACAGTCAACTACTTAAACCTACTGCAAATCCTCTCTTCCCTTGGCGTCAAAGACCTTCTCCTTTCTTGGGTTTCCTCATACCTTTCTAATAACCACACATTTAGTGTCTCTTACTCCCATACAACCTCCTCATCGCACCCTCTCTCTGTTGGTGTCCTTCAAAGCTCTGTTATGGGACCCCTACCCTTCTCAATCAATCTCTGTGGCCAGACAAAACTCATATAGTCCCATGGATTACAGCACCACCTATAGACTGATAACGCTTAGATCTACCTTTCTGGCACAGACGTCTCCCATCTGCTGTCTGGAATCCTACAGTGTCTATCAGCTATATCCTTTTTCATCTCATCATGCATCCTTAGGGTATGTGCCCACATAGTGGTTTAGTGACGTTCAAACCGTCAGTAAACCGGTGGAATTTGCAGGTGCCTAGAGTTCTGAGCTCTGAAGTCTCCAGCTGTTTCCCAGCGGCTTCCCAGCGTTTTTTTCAGCGTGTGCACAGGGCTTTTCAGTCGGTTTTTCCGGCGTTTTTTCCGGCGGTTTTCTATGGAGGATTTTGTTCATGAAAACGATCAAAAACCGCTGAGAAGAATTGATGTGTTGTATGCTCCTAAACCACTAGGAAACCGCTCAACCTCTGGCAGATCCGCTCACATAAACCCACTATGTGTGCACAGCGTTTTCTAAATTACATAGGGTTACTTGTAAGTCCTAACGCTGCTTAGGATTTACATAAATTTAAATAAAACCTATGATAAACCGCCGGCGGTTTTCGCTGCTAAACCGACGTTAATCCACTATGTGGGCACATACCCTTAAGCTCAGCGTGAATAAGACTGAACTAATAATCTTTCCTCCATCTTACTTAACATCCATACCCAAACTATCTATCACAACAAACAATATCACACTTTCCCCTGAATGAAATGTCCTAATAGTCAACTCTGCCTGGTCCTTCATATCACACATCCAAGCTCTTGCCACTCCAACTCAAAAATATTTAGAGAATCTGGCGTTTCCTCAAACCAAATCTACGAACATACTAGTGCATGCACTTATCATCTCCTGCCTAAATTACTGCAACATCCTCCTTTATGGCCTTCCTGTTAACACTCTCACAACTCTCCAGTCCATCCTTATGTCATGCTGGGTGTAGGGAGACATCCAGTGCAGGATGATGAGGGATAAAAAGGAGTCCCTGATGCTAAAAGTAAAGGGGAGATGGTGAGCCCTAGAAACTATAGCTCTGACATTTGGCTCCCTAACAACCCTATACAATCTCCAAACAGGATACCTTATCCCTGTCTGTCCCTCAACAAATCTACATAGGGATCATACAGGGTGAACACTTGTCTGTCCAACTAAAAGCTAAAGAAAGACACCAAGGAAACAAGTGGGAGAGGTACATGCACTTAGCAGAAGAAGAATACAGCAAACTACACTGGGAATCCTTGATGCACTGCAAAGCTAGGAAGCATCTCCTACTCCAAACACGCTATCACCAACAATGCTGCATGGGAGCCAAGAGGTATAAATAGAGACAGCTGAAAGGTAGGCAGGTAGAAAACATGTTGGGTCCTAGTGACCTCCAGCTGCAGAGAAATGCCTCTTAAAGGGACAGAACCACAAGTCAGGATTTTGTATGTTTGGCCAGATGCTGAGACCTTCTGTGAGTGCCCCGACAGCCTCGTCTGTGTTTCCCGATACACCTGTGACAGTACCCTCCTTCTACGAGTGGTCATCGGACAATCAGGCCCAGGCTTGTCAGGATGGGAAAAGTGAAATGCGTGGATCAGCCTGGCGGCATTCACCTTTCATTTTGACACTCATATCCTTTCCTCAGGACCGTAACCCCTCCAGTGCACCAAATACTGAAGGGAATGCGGACATGGAGAATCCATAATCTTAGAAATTTGAAACTCCAAATTCCCAATCACACAGATCGACACTGGGGCAGTCGAGATGGCTCTGACGAAAGCGCATATTTTTTTAGAAGGGATCTAAGAAGCACATTGTGAATCCTGAGTGCTTGAGGTAACTCCAGACCAGACGAAACTCTAAAGGGTTAATGACGGCAAATATCTTATAAGGGCCAATAAGACTAGGCCCCACATTCCATGTAGGTAACTTCAACTTGATATTCCTGGTAGACACAAAGTCATTCACACATATGAATGCTCGCCATGTCCGGACCTGTCAGCCATACATTTGCATCTGTCACCCTAAAGCCTCAAGTTACTCTGCACCCTTGCCATACAGACAAGAGTGAAGAGATTAATCGCTTCTCCTTGGAACTTCTCAAAAAACTTTACCAATAAAGGTACCAGTTTTGAGGATGAAGACACGAATGCACAAAAGCACAGTGACTTGCCGGTGGACTCTTCGGGACGATTGTTTATGGCAAATTTGGCTATAGGTAAATAAGATGCCCAGTCCTCCTGGTTTTCAGAGACAAAACACCTAAGATAAGTTTCCAAATTTTAATTTGTGCGCTCAGTCTGTCCATTAGGCTGAGGTTGGAAAGCAGAAGAATAGAACAACTGCACTCCCAACTAAGTGGAAAAGCTTTCCAAAACTTGGAAACAAACTGTGTGCCATGATCTGAGACCACATCGGAGGGAACCCATGAAGTCTCACAATCTCACTGACAAACACCTGTGCCAGTGTCTTAGCATTAGGAAGTGACAATAGTGCCACAAAGAGTACCATCTTGCTGAACCTATCAACCACTACCAAAACTACCGTCTTACCTGCCGAGACCGGGAGATCCATTATAAAATACATGGATAGATGTGTCCATGGTCTATCAGGGATGGACAATGGTAGGAGAGATCCCGATGGACAGATATATGTAACTTTAGCAAGTGCACAAACACTACAAGCAGAAACGAAGTTAGTTACGTCCTTTTGCAACCCTGGCCACCAAAACCAACGAAATAAAAGATCCTTGGTTGCCCTATTACCAGATGATCTGCTAGTACAGAGTCATAATTTAGTTTTATTACTTTGAGGTGCAAATTAGGTGGTACAAAGAGTCTCCCTGAAGGGCAGGATACAGGAGCATCCCCCTGAGTCTCCAACACTTCTCCTTATAAATCTGGGTAAAGAGCCTGAAACAACCACCCCCTTCTGTAAAATGGGAATGGGACTCTCTTGATTACTACACCTGGAAACTATGTGACAACGCATCTGCCTTAACATCTCCACCCCTGGACGGTAGGTGATGGTGAAGTTAAATCTTGTAAAAAACAAGGACCATCTTGCCTGCCTGGGATTGAAACGCTTGGCAGATTCAAGATAAGATGGTCGGGATGGACAACCCTCACAACCAGTGACGTTATTCCTCGAAGGCCAATTTAATAGCCAAAAATCCCTATTAGTCACATAATATCTTTCGGCCAACGATAACTTTTTGGAGAAAAAGGCAAATGGCAACCATTTACCAGGGAACGACCCTTGTGACAACACTGCCCCCACCTACACCTTTGATGCATCCACCTCAACAATAAAGGGCTGAGAGAGATTAGGTTGACAGATTATAGGTGCGTAGCAAAGCATCTCTTCGGGGAGGAGAAAGCCTGCTGAGCAAAGTCTGACCATTTAGAACAATTGCAGAATAATTATTCATAAATTTTTGGTAGAAATGAGTAATCCATAAAAAGAATTGCAATACACTTAGGTAGTGATGGATGAACTCACTGATGCTAAGGAATCGACAGACTCACCCTGACGTTTTTGTAAAGTCCAAGTTTGGGGCCGGACGTAACTCGAACTTGCGTCCGAACCATTGGACTTTACAGTTATGGATGGGGGGCTGTAAAATAAAGCATATAATTAATAAACATTATCATTATACTTACCACGACCCACAGCACGCGTCCTGCAGTCCCCATGTCCCAGTCACATCTACTTCTGGGGCCGCTCACTAACTTCCGGGGATATTTACAGCACTCGCCGAGAACCGCTTCAGTTCTTGACAGTGTTCACGGTGACATCATGGATCACCTGAGTTCATGGCTCAGCTATGAACTCGATTGGCCTCTGTTGCGGTCAGTCTCAGCCTGCTTGTCGCTCTGGAAAGATGCTTTTCTGTTTAGAGCAATGAAGTGGAGCTGAACCTGCTCTGCCTGTGGACTATGTCGGAGGGAAGGTTTTTTGTAATTAAAAATGGAGTCACTAAATGTGTTTTTTGTTTTATTTCTAACAAAAAAATGTGTCTCTATTTTATTTTTTTTTACTGTTTATTAGAAATGTATGATTGCTGGGTATAGTTTGGCCCGACACCATGAATTTCGGGCTTAGTACCAGCTGACAATACAAAGCTGGAATTAACCCCATTAATACCCAACGTGCCACCCCCACCAGGGCCACTGGAAGAGCTGGGTAAAGTGTCTGGAAATGGCACTACGATTAATGCGCCATCTCCAGGGGTGGCTGTGGTCTGTGGCTTTCAGTGTGGGGTCCCCAGAAAGCTTGTATCTTACCATGCTGAGAATCCCAGCAGCCCAGCTGCTTGGTTTTACCTTGGCTGGTCATCAAAATACGATGGGAGCTCACACATTTTTTTTAATTATTCATTTAAATAATTAAAAAAATAAAAATGCACTTCCCTGCATTGCGATTGCCAGCTAGGTAAAGCCAGGTAGCTGTCCGCTTTAACTGTGTTGACGCTACATATTTTTTTTAATTCTATACTTTATTTTTACAGTACTATATGTGTGAAGGGCTCAAAAGCAAATCACAGATGCTGTCACACAGAACAGCCATCTGTGATTGGCTGTTCGAGTAATCTGCAATCAGCCTATACATTCTAGTATGAAAGAATGTATGAACTGCTTTCAGCTTTCTCCAGCTGGAAATGGCATGTTCATCATAGTGCCATTTCCAGGCACATTACCGGACTCTTTCAGAGGCCCTAGTGGGGGGTGGCATGCTTGGTAATAATGTGGTTAACACTAGCTTTGTATTGTCAGCGGGTACTAAGCCCAAAATTCATGGTGTCAAGCTAAATTAAACCTAGCCACCATGAATTTCTAGTAAACATTAAAAGAACAACACAGAAAAAGTTTTTCAAATAAAACACAAAACACATTTAGGGACTCTATCTTTATTACAAAAAAAAAAGAAGCATCTCTCCGACGTAGTCTAGATCTTCTTACTTCACCTCTGCTATATCTCTCTGCCAACAGACAAACACTGTCTGCTGGCAGAGACAAACAGGCAGGCACAGAATGACACAGATGAGTGTTGTGTGTAGAGCTGAGTGCTACCCATACATTCTACCATACTACAATGTATGGGCCGATTACAGATTACTCAAACAGCCAATCACAGAGGTCCATTCTGAGCGACAGCATCTGTGATTGACTGTTGAAGCAAGCAGTGAGGTGAATATCCTGGAAGACAATGAGCAGTTCGAAAGTAGATTCAGCGCCACGGGATGGCAGGATGGCAACGCACGGACTGCGGGACCCGGTGAGTGTAATGATATTGTTTAGTAATCATGTGCTTTCTTTTACTGCCCCAGAACTCAAACTGCAACACGGATTTCCCAGGGAAACTCGTGTTTAGGATCTGCGCATGAACACCAGGTGTTCAGTACAGACCTCACATTTTACAGTTCGGGTTCACTCATTACTACCCTCAGGTTTTCTGAGCGATCCCAGTCAAGCACATCACATAACCTGAAGGTAACAACAGTTACCTCAAGAACTATACTTCCTGAACGACGAAAACAGATTTCTCCAGTTTAGCATACAGTTTGTTGTCCCTTAAAATGTGTAGCATCTGTTTAACATGAGTCTAATGTGTCACCATATCGGGTGAGTAGATTATGATATTGTCCAAGTAAATTACGACAAATCTACCCACCAAATGGTGGAAAATATCATTACCAAAATGTTGAAAAACTGCAGAGGTATTAGTGAGTCCAAACGGCATCACGAGACTCTCGAAATGGCCCTCAGGTATATTAAAAGCAGTCTTCCATTCATCCCCGTCTCTGATTCTAACAAAATTGTAGGCCCCCCAAATCCAACTTGGGGAACCATTTAGCCCCCATAATATGACTGAACAAATCAGGAATCTGAGATGTTATGACCCTCCAGAACATAGCAAGGAATTGTCTCCTACATTGGGGTTCTATCATCAATTTAATATTATGCACTATTTGTGTTAGACTTCCCTGAATGAGTGGTGCTGAGTCAATGGCATAGATATGGATGGGATTAGACAACAATCTGCAGGTAAGCCCATGAGTCTTTAAAATAGAGTGTTCACCATGCTGGCCCCTGCTCCACTATCCACAAAAACAGAAATCCTTTCGGTTCTGCTCTCTAGTGCCACCTTGGCTCTCTGGAGTAAACAAGAATTACATGTGGAAGATAAACACACCTCCTGCTTATTCACGCCCACACCACCCATGGTAACATGAGTCCCATGTATTCCACTCCGCTTAGGAGCAGAGAGACAGAGTCCAATAAAATGGTCATTTTTACCACAGACCCTTTCTATTTCTTTTTGTAAATATCAGAAAAAACATTAGAGGCGGTCACTCCCACTAGTTGCATGGGTTCATCGACACATGAGAGTAACTACTAACCCCCCGATTTCCCACCTGGCAATAGTGTACTACCTTGAGAAATGTTTTCAGGAGAAAAAGGTTTACCCCTTCTATCCTGGAGATGTCTATCCATGCGTATAGTCAAAAACATGGCAGATTCCAGAGATCAAGTGTCTCATAAACCGCCAAAGCATCTTTCAATCTTTCTGAGAGTCCCTGGCAAAAATGGCTTTTGAGGGCCAGATCGTTCCACATAGTGTCCGCAGCCCATCTACCAAACTAAGATCAGTAAGTCTATGCTGACTGATTTCCCTGTTGGAGATGACGCAATCTGGACTCGGCCAAAAAGACTCAGTCAGGATCATCATAGATGAGTCCAAGAGCATCAAAAAACACATTTACTGACTAAAGACAAGTAGAGTCATGTGGCAAAGAGAAAGCCCAGGATTGCGGATCCCCTGTAACAGCAACATAATAATTCTCACACGCTGCTGCTCATCTACAGAGGAATTGGGCTGAAGCCTAAAGTATAGTTTGCAGACTTCTTAAAGAGAACCTGTCACCAAACCAGGCATGGTGATCTAATTACAGCACTGGATGCAGCATGTCTGTAGCATCCAGGCAAGGGGTACCCCAGCACATGAGCAGCCCTGTACCCCGATATAATAAACTTAGAAAACTTACATGCTGCAGCCATTAAGGAGGTGGCCAGAGGCTGGAGCCGAAGGGCAGATTCACACCCCCTGCATGTTTAATCTGCCCACCGCTGGCAATCATTCTCTCCCTCTTCAGCAGCATTAAACAGAGTTTTGTTTTTTTCTCCAGAACTTGCCCTCAGGGGGCGGGGCCAAACAGCAAGTTCTGAAAAAAAAAACTCTGTTTTATGCCGGCAAGTTTAAAATTTCCCGCTTTGCCGGTACAGTAAGTAATCATCTTGTACCACTGTGTCAGCGGTGCAAGATGATTACTAAGCCCCCAGCTGCTGGGCACTTTTGTATATTTTGTGGGATTAAATTGCATATGCAGCATCTGTGCAGCATATGAGCACAGATGCTGCATATGCTGTAATGAACCCCGTAATAAAGGGTTAATATGTGTCAAAGATATTGGCACCATGTCTCTAGGGGTTGGCCCCCTCCCTAGAGACATTGAGGACGCTGCCCAGCAATGTACATACGGTAATAGCGTATGTACTGCGCTATGACAGGCAGAACCCACCGGCTTTCAATGCACATTACAGAAAGCTGACAAATGCCGGCTATTCAGAAATTTCTCCATTTAACCTCTGAACTACCAATGATTTTGGTAGTCAATCCCTAGAGACATGGTGCCAACATCTTTGACACATCAATAACAAACTTTTGCGACACAACTCATGAATGTTAATAAAAATTCTATTTTATTAAGGTGCAGGATAAAGTGCAACAGTGCTTTACAACCACGGTTTAACAGGGTTAGTAGGACTGTACAAAATTCTATAGCAGAGGTGTGTATGATTGATCGTCACCATATATTAGTTGGTATATTTCACAGATATGCATATATTGGTGTATATCTAGATATATAAACTATTATGTGACCTCTGCTATAGAATTTTGTACAGTCCTACTAACCCTGTTAAACCGTGGTTGTAAAGCACTGTTGCACTTTATCCTGCACCTTAATAAAATTGAATTTTTATTAATATTCATGAGTTGTGTCGCAAAAGTTTGTTGTTGATGTAGTTGTGGGTATGCGACCACCAAATATTGTTAGTCCAAATACACGTTTGGGACCTTATATCGATGTGTATGGTACTATTATATTAATCCAAACATGTGTATGAGAGTTGATTGGAGTTTTTTATTAATCAAAAACTACTAGAAAAAAAGCAGCATCAAAAAACCTTACCATCAATGCCAAAAACAGAAACCAAGAGCACTTACAGGATGCAGTCAGAGCCCAAATGTGAAGCAAGCCCAGATGCAGGCTGATAAATCACCTCTACCAGCAAGATGTGGGAGGCGACCTGCCATGCATACACTGGGCTTGCATATAGCACCATTCACACTTGTACATATGATGCAGAGTGTCTGAAAGCTACCCAACCGCTCCACTGCCTGAGCATTGGGCTGCACAGTACGATGCTTCTGCACCACTAGATGAATGGCGCCCCTATGGGCCCAACTGCACCCTGGATGGATAAAAAAGTGCAAAAGTTTTTTATATGATAAATAAAAAACCTTTATAAATGAGATTTTGGTTCATGTATCGGCCCAAGACATTTAAGCTGATGATCCACGTCACGGAATCCCATGCTCATCAGTCCCAACAAAACTGTACAAAAACTACTAGAAAAAAAGCAGCATCAAAAAACCTTACCATCAATGCCAAAAACAGAAACCAAGAGCACTTACAGGATGCAGTCAGAGCCCAAATGTGAAGCAAGCCCAGCTGCAGGCTGATAAATCACCTCTACCAGCAAGATGTGGGAGGCGACCTGCCATGCATACACTGGGCTTGCATATAGCACACTCCATGTTTGCTGCACGACAAAATGCCTTCAGCCAAAAGAAAATTTCTGCACCACAGCAACTCATCAATCCAAGCCTGAGACACATGCAGTTTTTTAAAGGTGTACCACAGTCTCATAAAACCTCTTAAAGATCCAGATCTAGAAACGATAAAAAAAAAAGAAGTAAAAAGAAGGCACTCACTAGTATGTTAAATGGTGTTTCATGAAACTTCATAAAAGCATACACATGGAGACCGAGTGGCAAGAAAGTAGGAGGACACAGTGATTCTCTGGACAATATGTGTTTCAGCATTTCTACAGGTCCAGGCTAAGGCTTGGATCCGATGAAGTGCTGTGTAGCGCTAAACAGCCATTGTCCAATGAGTGCTTTCTTATTTTTTTTCTTGATTGTGGTGTTTAAACTATAGAGCTTCATTCTCAGAACAAGGAAGGATCCATAGCTTTTATTAGAAAATTGCCAGATTTGTATAGCAGTCTGACTGCAACTAATCACAGATGCTGGGATAGAGGGTGGGCAGGGCAAACAGTGAATATGCTCATTGTATAAACAACGGCCAGGAAATCATTCTGACTGCTATCTTATCTTTGGGGAAACGGTATGTATAATTGTTCTGCTTTTACCCCCATTTTCTTAGTTTAGGTCCCCATTGACTTGTTTGGTGCTCGGACTCCATGGTCAAGTTCAGGTCAAGTTTGATCCCGAACTGAACTTCTTTCTTAAAGTTCTGCTGAACCTGGAGAACTCGAACATCCACAAGTGAACTCATCTCTGGTTGTATGTTATTTGTACCGCTTTTCATGTTTTTTTAAAATAAGCAATACACTCAAGGTTTTAAAGCTTTGAACTGTAAGTGAGATCAGGTGAGAATCTTCATTCTGCTTCGTAATTCTCAGTGGAGGCTGTGGGTTAACTATTAAGACTATACAACAAGTGCAGAACTCTGTTTATCTAAAGCTGAAACCGGTACAGAGTCTCGAAATCCCTGGATCTCTATTTGGTAGCTACTTTCAGTATTTGGCCAGCTAAAGGAAAACAGACTTTTTCATCTATTTTCCTGTGCTGAAAGCTAAAAAGTGTGTACAAGTGTACTTTAATATATTTTATAAGACTTCGGATATTGGGTTTACAGAGCTGGCAGATGGTATTCTTCTTCAGAGAATATTTTTGCTTCTTTTCTTAAACTTTGGCCAGCGGGCAGATATGTATTAACTTGACAAAATGTATCTGATTTCAATTTCCTTTTATCTCTTTAATTAGAAGTACACATGAGGCTTTCATATATATTTAATATCATGGAAAATTGTTGCAGGCACAGTGAAGTTCATCCATTGTTGTTCATTCCATCAGCAGTTATTAGGTGAAAAGGCTAAAGGCCTGACATTGGGAATGCCTGCTTTTAATTACTGGCTTCTGTTCTTTAGTAACCCTTCTCTTACCAGATCATCAAAGTCGAAAATAGTAGGGGACAATTCATCAAACATTTTACACCAAAAAAATGTAGTTGACAAAATCTTTTTTTTTAAATGTTTGGAGCCTAGTGAAAGGGTCTTGGATTAGCATTGACCAACAGATGGACTATAATTTTTTCTCAGGAAAATGTGTGTGCCTCTAAATTGATTTGCATTGATTCAATAGACCTTGGATCAAGACTAACATACTGTATAAAACATGATTCCTGACAAATTCTATGCTGTGTTTCTATAGACTTTTTTCTTATAAATCACGTTGTTTGCCTTTGCCTGTCTACTGACATGTAAATGTCTGCATTGATAGAACTCTCTTCTGAGTCTTTTTTATTCTAAGAGTAGTGCTCAAATGACAGCTTTTGCTCCTTCATATTACCTATGAGAGAGTTTAGCAAGAGAGAGACCGATTAATAAAGAATTGCAGTAATCCAGATGAGAATGAATAAGGGCGATAATTAGAGTTTTTTCAGAGTCAACAGTCAAAAAAGGTCGAATTCTAGCGATATGTTTGAGGTGTAGGTGACACGAGCAAGCAAGTGACCGGATGTGGGTAGTGAAGGAGAGATCTGAATCAAAAATAACCCCAAGACAGTGGGCATGCTGCTGGGGAGTAATGGTAAAACCACATGCAGAAATGGCAATATTAGGTCTTGAAAGATTAGTAGACGGAGGAAACACAAGAAGTTCAGTTCAGTAAATAAGAAGGATTGGAACCAGGAACCAGAGAGCTAACACTGCTTTACTCATCAATTTGTTAGCTTGCACAGGTGTTGTTTAATAAGGCTTCAGTTCAGCTTGAAGTCATGCTCAACCCTCAGAGAAATGCCGACAGAACATCACAGTCTAAGGGTCCCGTCACACTTGGCGACGCACCAGCGATCCTGACAGCGATACGACCTGGTAGGGATCGCTGGTGAGATGTCAAACAGAGATCTCACCAGCGACGCAACAACGATCCGGAATGATACACAGGTCGTTGGGACCCTGTTTATCAGACTTGTAGTATTAAGGTCATTGGTCATTGTCCCTGTCAAATACACCGATGCATGCTGCCCAGCGGGACTCCGACTATCATATAATGGTACAGGTCGCTGTTGCTTCACCAAACTTGTGACTTAGCAGGGATCTCGCTAGCGATCTCGCTTGATGTGATGGGGGCTTAAGAAGTAAAAGAGGGGCACACTGAGTAGTATTAAAATATTCCTTTTATTCTCACTTCATAAACAAACAAAAAAACAGCTAACAGGTATGTGGAAGCATCCAGGGAACCCCTGGACGATGGCCATTTAACGCCTCACAGCGCTTCATTGGGTTCTGGCTCAACTGATGGATCATGAGTTGTTACAAGCCTTCTCCATACTTTCTTCTTCCTATAATTTTGGTACAGATTGATCTTCGTTACATCTGTCTAAATAATGATTTTCATGAACTGGACTGGCTTCTTTAAATATATCTTGGCAAAGTCTAATCTGTCTTTTCTTTTTTTAAGGCTAATTAATGGGTTGTATCTTGTGACAAACCCTCTATATTTTCCCCCATGAAGTCCTCTCTTTATGGTAGACTTAAATACTGAAATTCCTGCTTCATGAAGAGTGTTCTTCACTTGAGTTGATATTGTGAAGAGGGTATTCCTTCACCATGCATATGAATCTGCGATCATCTTCTCTTGATGTCCAGGCCTTATGAGTTTCCAAGCTCATCAGGGCACTCTTTTTATTTATAAAATGTACCAAATTTAATTTGGCCATACCTAACATTTTTACTATCTCTCCAATGGATTTCTTGTCTTTTTCAGCAAAATGATGGTCTGTTTCTCTTCCATTGAGAGCTCCATTGAGCGCATGTTGTGGGTTCACTGCAACAGCTTCCCATTACAAATGCAACCCCTAAAATCAGTTCCAGACCTTTTACCTGCTTAATTGATAATGGATTAATGAATGAATAGCCCATAAAGCCCATTAGAGAGCTTTTGAGATAATTGTCCCATTATATTTAGTCCTTTAAAAAAGAAGTAACTACATGTTAAAGAGCTGTAATTTCTAAAACCTAACTTCAGTTAGGATGTGATTACCCTCAAATTAAAGTTGAGAGACTCCACTTTAAGATGATATTAATTATATGAATATGTTTTGGTAAACAGCCAAAATGTCAAAACTTACACCACTGTCCATATATTTCTGGATGTAACTGTATGTTAGTGGTTACCTTTAGTTATTAAAATAGAGCTAATGGTACCTTTACACGCCGCTACAGAAGGCTGGAAACAACCGGGTGTCTCACGTGCACGTGCACATCTCAACGGTTGCTAACGGTACCTGACACCGCCTTTACACGCCGCTACAAGGTGCTCTACAGAAGGTTTAATCTATCCCTGGAGACACCGCCGGGTGCCGCAGGTTACCTTCTGTAGAGCACCTTACCTCATTTACACGCCGCTACTACAAGGTAATATGGGCGGACCAGGGGCAGCAGGGACAACACATAGGCGTGCCAGAGTTGTGGATTATGAGACGCTCGTACGGTGATTGGACAATGCAATAGCATCATGATTGGCCAGCCAGCGCAGGAAGGCTGGCTAATACATGATGCTATTGCAATTGTGTAGCGTGACTGGTCAGCTCCTTAATTAATAACCAATCGTAACGCAGGAGCTTCCACCAATGATCGCTGATGGGGCGCGGTATCCCGGAGGCTGTGGCACGCCCCAGAGAGTTAACTAGGTGTCGAAAAAACCTTCCTGTTCCTCATTTAGACGCCGCTACCATCAGGTTTAAACCAACCTGTTTTTGAGCACTGCTCAAAAACAGGTGTGGACAGTGACCGGTGGCAACAACCTGATTTACACGCCGCTACCTCGCGGTGTTTTGACGGTGCAAGATACATTTGTCTCCGACACCCAGTTGTTTCCAACCTTCTGTGGCGGCGTGTAAAGGTACCATAAGGCTGCTTTCACATTACATATTTTTTCTGTCCGTGGGATCCTACTTTTTGTAGTGACACGCACCCAGGGCTTGGGTACTCAGCTCTCAGGCTGTTTCAGTCAGGGAAGTCACGGGTGGCCATCCCGAAGCCGTGGCCCTGGGGGTCAGCTGAATAGGGGGGGGGGATGTATTTACAGGGGATTATTTACAAGGTTGTCTTCGTGATGCCACTTGCTGAGTCTGGTGATGACCACCAGCGCTGCCACAGTCCTCCGGTGGCCGGTGGTATTGCGGCTTGGATGGAATAGTCCCCGCAGGCAGGACTGGACCACCAGGGCAGTGATGCTGTATAACAAGCAGTTTATATAGAAAGGATGCAGCGGAGTCAATAGTTCACTTCACCGGGTAACTTTACTTGAACAACTTTCATTCATCTTTACAGTTCAACAGTTAGTCAGATGGCATATTGGCAAATGCTCCAGGCTGCTGCAGTTGGGATTTCTAGCTGTAGATGGAACCCTCCTTTATGTTCATTTCTTTCCCTTCTTTTCTGTTCCCAGTGTTGTGAAGCCTGATCTCATATAGATGACTTGGCCTCCTGCTGCTTCGTGTTCTGTCTCCTCTCCCTTTTAACCGTCGGGTTAACCTTCTGTCTGAACATCGTAGGCGCTTACTGCGGTTCTGGTTTCCCTCTTGTGGGTTCCTTGTCAGGGCCGTATTTGTAATATCCCTGTTTAACGGATTTTCTGTGAGCCTTGAAGGACCTCACATTTGCGGGCTCTGATGCCCGGTTTCCTTCCTTTCAGGGTAAACTCTACTGTTACTCAATCCCCTTCTTAGAGTGAACTCTGCTTCTGAGTTCTTTCCCTCTCTTTCTTTCTCTGTTTCCTGGGATCTTTGCTTTCTTTGGGGCCCCTCAGCCGAGTTGGCCCTCTTTTCTCCTTCAGGCTGGCTGCCTGGCTCCTTCCTCGCTCCCTCCTCCTTCGACTCTCTCTGCAGACTCCTACTCAGCAACTCCTGCTCATCGACTGACTAGGTCCCCCTAGAGGCCGTTATATATCCCTCCCAGGGTCCTTCCCACCCACAGTTCTAGTGTGTGAGTGCTGCTCTAGGGTTCCATCTAGTGACCATAGTCCCAACTGCAGTGGAGTACTACACCGCTTTTCTGGGTGCAGTACCCCTTTTGTGGCACCTACGTAGTAGGACCCCACGGACAGGAACGGACACCACAGGGGGCGACCTTTTCTGTGTCCGGGTCCGTAATTATCACAGGTCCGGACACAGAAAGAGCTGTGCGGGGCACTTTCACTTCTGCAATGTATATACATACATTGCAGAAGTAACATTTAGTAAAAGAAAGGGTTAAAAATAAAAAAATCTCTATGCTCACCTGTCTGGCGATCCACCGACGCCTGCAGCAGCTCTCGATGCTTACAAGACCTGCCATGATGTCACAGCTGATCAGGATGTGACGTCACGGCGGGTCCTGTACTGGCAGTGAGATGGAGAAATCGGGGGATCGCTGGACAGGTGAGAATAAGATTTTTTTTATTTTTAACCCTTGCTTTTACTTAATTTCACTTCTGCAATGTATGTATATACATTGCAGAAGTGAAATTAGTCAGTTAGGAGCAACTGTACATTATAATCGAGTCCGAGGAATGATCAGCTGTTTCCTCGGACCCTTGCTCCATAGGCCCCATGTTATTTTGGCGCGGATGATATCGGATCTGATTCTGTCCGATTTGATCTGCTGTGCCCAAAATCGGAGCAGTCTCCAATTTTGGATACAGCTAAAAATCTGACAGAATTGGATCCTACACAAATCGGATGCCATTAAGGGCAAATCCGATGTGATCCGTGGCCCATAGGATAATATGAGGGCCAAATCGGATCCGTGGCTGTATGTTTTACAACGGACAGCTACGGATCCAAGAAAAACGTAATGTGAAAGCAGCCTAAGCTTCACAGTGCAATACCCATTCCTTCTTTTTCTCATATATATGTCTCTCCCAGTTACATACTGTAGAATGCACGGAAGTTTTGTATGTTTTATAACACTTCTATCTTCAGAAATTCATGTAGCAGCTCAACTTTGATCCTTCACTTTTTCCTTTTCACGTACTTTTCTTTTTTTAGTGGCCTGTTTTTTCTGCCTGCTTGATACTGTACATACTTTTTTAACTCACCACACTAGAGATCAATGTACAGTCCACTCCTCCTCTTTGCAGGTACCTTTGAGACAAAGAAAGACAGTGTATATAATAATTGGGAACACTCCATTAATATAATAATTTAACAAGGCTTTATTAGTTACTATACAAAAGAAGATACACAAGACAAGCAATATCTAAAAACAATTAAAATAGCCATAGCTATATGGGTGACATGCTGGGGTGTATGATACCACCACCAGCCCCCTTCCCAACCTTTTTAGGCAGGGAATGAAGACCTGCAGGTTAATTGTTGAACCATGCACATTGCATGATAAACAATTGTGAGGAGGATCCTGTGTGAAAATTCTACCTGAAAACCTTCAGCAATCTGGTTTGAAAAAAGCCAAGATAATGTTGCTTACAAACACAATGCTTAATAGATCAAACAAGTTCGACTCACTAGACCACCCTTAAGGGTTCACAATACAACAGTTGTGCAGCAACAAAAATGATGTACTCACCAAAACCCAAATGCTGTAAGAGCTAACAGTGAATAAATAAATAAAGAAACCCATCAGCTGTTCAATATCAAATGGCGCCAAAGCATCCATAGGAAGAGCATGGTGACTGCATAGCATTACCTGACTTGGTCGCAATTAACCTTCCCATATGTGAAAAGTGGGAAGAGAGAAACCCCACGCGTATCATTGGTAAATCAGCTTCCTTAGGGCTTGCAGGTACATTTAGCACTAAGAGAAGTCAGACATGCGATCATACCCAGGAAAAGGTGATGAATTTGTAAAATTTTTGTAGAGCACCCAGCTCTGATAAAGGACATCCATACACTCTACAACAGCAAAATGGGAGAATATATATATATATATATATATATATATATAGATATATATATATATATACAGTCATGGCCAAACGTTTTGAGAATGATACCAAAATTATATTTTCACATGATCTGCTGCCCTCTGGTTTTTATTTGTGTTTGTCTGATTTTTATATCACATACAGAAATATAATTGCAATCATATTATGAGTACCAAAAGGTTATATTGACAGTTAGAATGAGTTAATGCAGCAAGTCAATATTTGCAGTGTTGACCCTTCTTCTTCAGGACCTCTGCAATTCTCCCTGGCATGCTCTCAATCAACTTCTGGACCAAATCCTGACTGATAGCAGTCCATTCTTGCATAATCAATGCTTGCATTTTGCCAGAATTTGTTGGTTTTTGTTTGTCCACCCGTCTCTTGATGATTGACCACAAGTTCTCAATGGGATTAAGATCTGGGGAGTTTCCAGGCCATGGACCCAAAATCTCTATGTTTTGTTCCCTGAGCCATTTAGTTATCATTTTTGCTTTATGGCAAGGTGCTCCATCCTGCTGGAAAAGGCATTGTTGGGCGCCAAACTGCTCTTGGACGGTTTGGAGAAGTTGCTCTTGGAGGACATTCTGGTACCATTCTTTATTCATGGCTGTGGTTTTAGGCAAGACTGTGAGTGAGCCAATTCCCTTGGCTGAGAAGCAACCCCACACATGAATGGTTTCAGGATGCTTTACAGTTGGCATGAGACAAGACTGGTGGTAGCGCTCACCTCTTCTTCTCTGAATAAGCTGTTTTCCAGATGTCCCATCAGAGAAAATGACTTTACCCCAGTCCTCAGCAGTACACTCCCTGTACCTTTTGCAGAATATCAGTCGGTCCCTGATGTTTTTTCTGGAGAGAAGTGGCTTCTTTGCTGCCCTCCTGGAAACCAGGCCTTGCTCAAAGAGTCTCCACCCCACAGTGCGTGCAGAAGCACTCACACCAGCCTGCTGCCATTCCTGAGCAAACTCGGCACTGCTGGTAGTCCGATCCCGCAGCTGAAACAGTTTTAAGATACGGTCCTGCCACTTCCTGGTCTTTCTTGGGCACTCTGGAGCCTTTTTGACAACTATGGAAGCTCTCTCCTTGAAGTTCTTGATGATGCGATAGATTGTTGACTGAGGTGCAATCTTTCTAGCTGTGATGCTCTTCCCTGTTAGGCCATTTTTGTGCAGTGCAATGATGGCTGCATGTGTTTCTTTAGAGATAACCATAGTTAACTGAAGAGAAACAATGATACCAAGCACCAGCCTCCTTTTAAAGTGTCCAGTGGTGTCATTCTTACTTAATCATGACTGATTGATCGCCAGCCCTGCCCTCATCAACACCCATACCTGTGTTAATGGAACAATCACTAAAACGATGTTAGCTGCTCCTTTTAAGGCAGGACTGCAATGATGTTGAAATGTGTTTTGGGGGTTAAAGTTCATTTTCTAGGCAAATATTGACTTAGCAAGTAATTGCTGTTAAGCTGATCACTCTTTATGACATTCTGGAGTATATGCAAATTGCCATTAGAAAAACTGAAGCAGTAGACTTTGTTGAAATTAATATTTGTATCATTCTCAAAAGGTTTGGCCATGACGGTACAGTCCCTTGTGAAAGTATTCAGCTCCCTTGAACTTTTCAATCTTTTGCCACATTTCAGTCTTCAAACATGTAATCAAAAAGTCCCGAAAGACACAAAGGCGGATATAAATAATTCACAATTTTTATTTAGGGAATACCTGACAACAAGTTATATTCCATATGCAATTACATAAATAGAGGAGGAGGGGAAGACATATGATGATCAGCAAAAAGTGAGCTTCTGGATACTTTTACAATAGCAATTTTTATATATCTAGAAGCAGTCTCTGGCGGTACAGAAAAGGGGGTAGGCCGTGTGACTGTATGGTGGTTATGCAGTTACTGGATAGTATCACTAATATATATAGAGATGGACTATTTGGTCATATGTCCTGAATTATCAGATTTTTAAGATCAATAGTGGAGTAACATCCATTTATTTGTGGTATGCCAAGATCTGGGCTTTTCTCACAAGATCAGAACTATTACAGGCATCCAACCACAAGGCAGGATCCAATCTCTCAATATAGACCCATTTATCATCAGAAATGACAATTATAAGTCCATCAGTGCATCAGTGGATCAGCACAATCCCATCAAAAACACTCTGTGTTCCCGTGTCATGATATTATACATCTTGCTCAATAAGGCTATAATGGATTAGATAACCTGTATCTGGGTGTCCGGCTCACGCCAATCCACCACTACTAGTTCCAACCATTAGTACCTAACACAGCTTTCAACTATGCAGCATTACTATCACAACAACAGAGACACAGTGTGCAGATTAAATTGAGCGGCCGTGCACCGTGCACAATATCAATGACATTCCATCACTACATACCTCCGTAGATGTTACCTCAGTCACACACAGGCCGCCCCTGGACCCCTACGCGTTTCGTCCTCAGACTTCCTCAGGGGGTGGTGTACAGGGTGGGGAGCCATCACGGAGGTTTATATAGTGAACGAGTGTGATTGTCAATCCAGAAAAGCTGTGCACCGTCTCCACCTCCACTATTATCGGCGCCGGCGTCACATGATCACTCCCGATCACATGACACGCCCCGCTTCCGGTCTTTGGAACGCAAACCGGAAGCAGCGTCTATTCAGACGCTCTTCCTGGATCGCGACCATGTGACCGGGAGGGGGCGTGCCCAGGAGATCGCATCTGACTACGGCGCTCACAGAGAGGAGGAGAAAGGGCACAGACTCCTCCATAGAACAGTGTATTTACTAAATAGTAGATTCAAGGGGCAAAATGTGAACTTATATAAAGAATAACAACTAGATGATTATAAGATAAGTATACTGGCATATTTCGATCAAAAATGATAAAGTTAACCCACAGTCCAAAGAAAGTGCTTACAATAGTGCAATATATGTATATAACAATCATATCATTAGGATTGTATACACAGATCAAAATGTGCAAATAACAGTCATAATATATATCTCAATCGATCATAATACTAAAAATTCATGATGCAGTGATAAAGTGCAAAAAGTACATTGTCCCATATGTAGGAATCCAAGATGTTTCTGTCTTGTTGTTCCAACCAGTTGACTATCTGAGTGTTCATATGATGATAATTCAACACTGGATAATAGATATCTATAATATGGTAACAGAAGAAAAAAAGGGGGAATTAAAATCACCATTAAGAACAGATAAAACCACAGTCAGTACCCACGATACTGATGCAAAATAAATAGGAATTTCAATGCGCACAGATCACAAGAAAGCACCAAAACCAAAGTGTTCATTGAGACCAAACGGAGCCACAGAGTTAAGTCTGTAGATCCATTTGCTCTCAACTTGTCCGAGGGCTTTGCTCAAGTTTCCACCTCTTTGGCCAAGTGACAACCTATCAATGCCCATAAATTTCAAAAGACTCGAATTGCTCCGATGTTCATGATAGAAGTGTCTCGGTATTGTCTTAAGGCTCGAGGGATTTTCTGCTCCTGCACCTTTTTCTATGTCGAGGATGTGTTCCCTTACACGAACACGTAGCTCACGGGTGGTCATACCTATATAGATTTTGTTACAGGGACATTTGGCCAAATAAATGACCCCCTTTGTGGAACAAGTAATATGCTGTCTGATTTCATATGTTCTGGAATTGTCTGAGTTACAAAATGTCTTGCTTTTTAACATGTTTGCGCATGCCTTGCAGCCCATGCACGGAAAAAAGCCCTTGATATCCAACCAATTGCTATCATTTGTTGACTTTCTCATGAAGTGGCTACGAACTAACGTATCCCTGAGGTTAGGTGATCTCCTTGCTGTCACCAGAGGTCTAGGGGAGACACATTGTTTTAAAATTGAGTCATTAAGTAGGATACTCCAGTGATTCTTGATAATTTCCAGAAAGCCCTTCCATTGTTTATGGTAAGTGGTTATCAATCTGGGAAAGCCAGATTGATCCTTGCTATCCTTATTCCTCATATCACATAGAAGTTCCGTCCGATTACACTTTTTTGCTTTTGAGTATCCATTTTTTATAGCTCTCTTACTGTATCCCCTTTCCTCAAATCTTTGTTTGAGATCCTTTGCCTGAACCTCAAAGATATTGTCATTCGAACAAATGCGTCTGGCCCTCATATATTGACCGACCGGAATTCCTTTAATTGTTGATGGTAAATGTGAAGATTTTGCATGTAAAAGGGAGTTTGTGGACGTTGCTTTCCGAAAAATATCGGTAGTCAAACTTCCATCCTCCCTAGTGTCGATCAATATATCCAAAAACTCCATTTTTTTGCCACTTTTGTAAGTGAGTTTAATATTCCAATTGTTGCAATTGAGTTGGGTAATCAAGTCTTTGAGTTCTTCATCACTTCCCTCCCACACAAAGAAAACGTCATCGATGAATCTCATCCATCCCTGAATTTTATCAGAGGCCGCTATGGGGTTATTAATAAAGATTTCCCTCTCCCATGCCCCCAAAAAAAGATTGGCATAAGAAGGGGCACAGGAAGCCCCCATAGCGGTCCCCTGTTGTTGACGGTAGATGAGACCATCGAAGACAAAACAATTGTGGGTAAGAATGAACTCTAGTAAGGTAACTATTAACTCTGATATTCCAGAATCAATATTACTCATATCCAAAAAGAGTTTCGTGGCCCTTATTCCATCCTCATGCTTTATCGATGTATACAGGGATTCAACATCCACCGTCACCATAGTAGCATTAGTGCCAAGCTGTAATCCCTCTAATCTTTGAAGTGCCTCCGTAGTATCACGGATATATGATGGTAATGACATAGTGAGGGGTTTCAGATAACAGTCAATCATTTTGCAGATGTTTTCGCACAGACTGGCATTACCGGAAACTATGGGTCTCCCCGGAGGGTCCACAATATTTTTGTGGACCTTCGGTAGAATATAAAAGGTCGGCAATCTTGGGTTCATCTTCTCCATGGTTTTTACCACCTCTTTGGGGATTATACCATCCTCAAATGCTTTTATTAGGATTGTCATCAAAGAATCTTTGTCTTGTTGAAGGGGGTTACCTGGCAATTTTTTGTAACACTCAGTGTTGTTCAACAATTTATGAGCTTGTTTCACATACATAGCCTTAGGCCAAATTACCAGGTTCCCCCCTTTATCTGCCGGTTTGACTAGAACGTCATCCCACTTACTTAACTGATCAAGAGCTAGACGTTCGTCTCTACTTAGATTGTGTCCCCATGTTTTGTTTTGGGCCAGTTTCTCCACATCCGCAGTTACCATTCTAGTGAATGTATCAACATTAGAGCAAGTGCTCAATGATGGAAAATTCTTTGATTTTATAAACAGCTGTTTTGGAAACTTACCACTTTGTGATGGGTTCATATTCTCGTCAGACAACATCTCGAGATCACGTATGGTATTCTTTTCCTCTTCCGTGGATAGGCCGTTCTCAGCTTTATAGTGCAATCTTTTCAAAATGACCTTCCTTGCAAACAGGTGAACATCTTTAATGATCAGAAAAGGGTCTGGGGAGCGAGACGGGGAAAAGGTTAAACCCATATTCAAAACCCTCGTCTGAGTCGGAGTAAGGACCCGATTTGACAGGTTAATTACCTTATTTTTCTCTTTTGGTTTTTTCTTATTACTTTCTTTCTCTGGGGAAGGTCTTGTCTTTGTTTTTCCTGTAAGACGCTCTCCCCCTCCCTCATCCTTGTCATCTTGTGTGGTCACACTGTCAGCATTTGATGAAATTGATCCCACAGATTCCTTACGTGGTGGTGCTGGATTATTGGGATTACTAGGATTTTTCTTAAATTGCCACCTAAATATTCTATTATTTTCGTAATCACTTACGTCACGCTTAAACTTCTTCATTTTGTTCGTACTAATCTCCTGTTCCCATTTTTCCATCTCTTTGTCAATTTCCCTCATATAGACATCAAGGGATTCTTTTGAGAGGCCACTTTGTAGAGTCTTCGACATCCCTTCAATTTCCTCATCTAAGTTGTTCAAGTTTTTGACATTATGTTCATTGATAATTTTAATGAAGGTGAGGGAGCATGTGGAAGCTGCCTCCATCCATTTTTTTGTGAGATCGTCATTGTCCAAATTAAAGGTGGGATATAATTGGACTCTTAACCCCCTAGGGACAATTTTGTTGGACAAATAATTGTCCAATGATGTTTTGGTCCACCACAATTTGGTTTTGCGATAAAGTGCATTCTTGTATCTGTACATCAATTCCTTATTTACACCAGTAACCTCAGGTTGACCGCCGGAGGAACCTCTCTTAAATATATTAAATGCTTTAGTTTTCCAGTTAAGCTCTCTGTTGCGCATGTCCATTGTACTTCCACCAATTACCAAGAGAAATCTGTATATAAACAGAAAAGAACGATATATCAATATCTCATAAAATGTCCAACCTGAATACAGCATGTAATCAAAAAGTCCCGAAAGACACAAAGGCGGATATAAATAATTCACAATTTTTATTTAGGGAATACCTGACAACAAGTTATATTCCATATGCAATTACATAAATAGAGGAGGAGGGGAAGACATATGATGATCAGCAAAAAGTGAGCTTCTGGATACTTTTACAATAGCAATTTTTATATTTTAACATAAAGATATAAATTCTAATTTTTTTGTGAAGAATCAACAACAAGTGGGACACAATTGGGAAGTGGAACGAAATTAATTGGATATTATAAACTTTTTTAACAAATAAAAAACTGAAAAGTGGGGCGTGCAATATTATTCGGCCCCTTGAGTCAATACTTTGTAGCACCACCTTTTGTTGCGATTACAGCTGCAAGTTGCTTGGAATATGTCTCTATCAGTTTTGCACATCGAGAAACTGAAATTCTTGCCCATTCTTCCTTGCAAAACAGCTCGAGCTCAGTGAGGTTGGATGGAGAGTGTTTGTGAACAGCAGTTTTCAGCTCTTTCCACAGATTCTCGATTGGATTCAGGTTTTGGACTGTGACTTGGCCATTCTAACACCTGGATACGTTTATTTTTGAACCATTCCATTGTAGATTTTGCTTTATGTTTGGGATTATTGTCTTGTTTACCATCCATGCCAAAAGCAGAAACCAAATGCACTTACAGGACGCAGTCAGAGCCCAATTGTGGAGCAAGCCCAGCTGCTGGCTGATGACTCACCTCTACCAGCAAAATGTGGGAGGCGAGCTGCCATGCATACACCAGGCCTGCATAGAGCACCATTCACACTGATACATATGATGCAGAGTGTCTGAAAGCTACCCAACCGCTCTGCTGCCTGAGCATTGGGACGCACAGTACGATGCTTCTGCACCACTGGATGAATGGCGCCCCTATGGGCCCAACTGCACCCTGGATGGATAAAAAAGTGCAAAAGTTTTTTATATGATAAATAAAAAACCTTTATAGATGGGATTTTGGTTCATGTGTTGGCCCAAGACATTTAAGCTGGTGACCCACGATCAAGGGATCCCATGCTCACCAGTCCTAACTAAATTGTACAAAAACTACTAGAAAAGAGCAGCATCAGAAAACTTACCATCCATGCCAAAAGCAGAAACCAAATGCACTTACAGGACGCAGTCAGAGCCCAATTGTGGAGCAAGCCCAGCTGCTGGCTGATGACTCACCTCTACCAGCAAAATGTGGGAGGCGAGCTGCCATGCATACACCAGGCCTGCATAGAGCACCATTCACACTGATACAGTGGGCCAACACATGAACCAAAATCCCATCTATAAAGGTTTTTTATTTATCATATAAAAAACTTTTGCACTTTTTTATCCATCCAGGGTGCAGTTGGGCCCATAGGGGCGCCATTCATCCAGTGGTGCAGAAGCATCGTACTGTGCGGCCCAATGCTCAGGCAGCAGAGCGGTTGGGTAGCTTTCAGACACTCTGCATCATATGTATCAGTGTGAATGGTGCTCTATGCAGGCCTGGTGTATGCATGGCAGCTCGCCTCCCACATTTTGCTGGTAGAGGTGAGTCATCAGCCAGCAGCTGGGCTTGCTCCACAATTGGGCTCTGACTGCGTCCTGTAAGTGCATTTGGTTTCTGCTTTTGGCATGGATGGTAAGTTTTCTGATGCTGCTCTTTTCTAGTAGTTTTTGTACAATTTAGTTAGGACTGGTGAGCATGGGATCCCTTGATCGTGGGTCACCAGCTTAAATGTCTTGGGCCAACACATGAACCAAAATCCCATCTATAAAGGTTTTTTATTTATCATATAAAAAACTTTTGCACTTTTTTATCCATCCAGGGTGCAGTTGGGCCCATAGGGGCGCCATTCATCCAGTGGTGCAGAAGCATCGTACTGTGCGGCCCAATGCTCAGGCAGCAGAGCGGTTGGATAGCTTTCAGACACTCTGCATCATATGTATCAGTGTGAATGGTGCTCTATGCAGGCCTGGTGTATGCATGGCAGCTCGCCTCCCACATTTTGCTGGTAGAGGTGAGTCATCAGCCAGCAGCTGGGCTTGCTCCACAATTGGGCTCTGACTGCGTCCTGTAAGTGCATTTGGTTTCTGCTTTTGGCATGGATGGTAAGTTTTCTGATGCTGCTCTTTTCTAGTAGTTTTTGTACAATTTAGTTAGGACTGGTGAGCATGGGATCCCTTGATCGTGGGTCACCAGCTTAAATGTCTTGGGCCAACACATGAACCAAAATCCCATCTATAAAGGTTTTTTATTTATCATATAAAAAACTTTTGCACTTTTTTATCCATCCAGGGTGCAGTTGGGCCCATAGGGGCGCCATTCATCCAGTGGTGCAGAAGCATCGTACTGTGCGGCCCAATGCTCAGGCAGCAGAGCGGTTGGGTAGCTTTCAGACACTCTGCATCATATGTATCAGTGTGAATGGTGCTCTATGCAGGCCTGGTGTATGCATGGCAGCTCGCCTCCCACATTTTGCTGGTAGAGGTGAGTCATCAGCCAGCAGCTGGGCTTGCTCCACAATTGGGCTCTGACTGCGTCCTGTAAGTGCATTTGGTTTCTGCTTTTGGCATGGATGGTAAGTTTTCTGATGCTGCTCTTTTCTAGTAGTTTTTGTACAATTTAGTTAGGACTGGTGAGCATGGGATCCCTTGATCGTGGGTCACCAGCTTAAATGTCTTGGGCCAACACATGAACCAAAATCCCATCTATAAAGGTTTTTTATTTATCATATAAAAAACTTTTGCACTTTTTTATCCATCCAGGGTGCAGTTGGGCCCATAGGGGCGCCATTCATCCAGTGGTGCAGAAGCATCGTACTGTGCGGCCCAATGCTCAGGCAGCAGAGCGGTTGGGTAGCTTTCAGACACTCTGCATCATATGTATCAGTGTGAATGGTGCTCTATGCAGGCCTGGTGTATGCATGGCAGCTCGCCTCCCACATTTTGCTGGTAGAGGTGAGTCATCAGCCAGCAGCTGGGCTTGCTCCACAATTGGGCTCTGACTGCGTCCTGTAAGTGCATTTGGTTTCTGCTTTTGGCATGGATGGTAAGTTTTCTGATGCTGCTCTTTTCTAGTAGTTTTTGATTATTGTCTTGTTGGAAGATAAATCTCTGTCCCAGTCTCAGGTCTTTTGCAGACTCCAACAGGTTTACTTCCAGAATGGACCTTTGTTTGGCTCCATCCATCTTCCCATCAATTTTAACCATCTTTCCTGTCCCTGTTGAAGAAAAGCAGGCCCAAACCATGATGCTGCCACCACCATGTTTGACAGTGGGGATGATGTTTTGAGTGTGACGGACTGTCTTGCTTTTATGCCAAACATATCATTTTGTATTGTGGCCAAAAAATTTGATCTTGGTTTTATTTGACCAGTGCACCTTATTCTACATGTTTGATGTGTCTCCCAGGTAGCTTGTGGCAAACTCCAAACAAAACTTTTTATGGGTATCTTTGAGAAATGGCTTTCTTCTTGCCACTCTTCCATAAAGGCCAGATTTGTGCAGTGTATGACTGATTGTTGTCCTATGGACAGACTCTCCCACCTCAGCTGTAGATCTCTGCAGTTCATCCAGAGTGATCATGGGCCTTTTGGCTGCATCTCTGATCAGTCTTCTCCTTGTTCAAGATGAAAGTTTAGACGGGTGTCCGGGTCTTGGTAGATTGGCAGTGGTCTGATACTCCTTCCATTTCAATATGATCGCTTGCACAGTGCTCCTTGAGATGTTTAAAACTTGGGAAATCTTTTTGTATCCAAATCCAGCTTTAAACTTCGCCACAACAGTATCTCGGACCTGGCTGGTGTGTTCCTTGGTCTTCATGATGCTCTCTGCACTTGAAACAAAACCCTGAGGCTATCACAGAGCAGGTGCATTTATATGGATTACACACAGGTAGATTCTATTTATCATTACCAGTCATTTAAGACAACATTGGATCATTCAGAGATCCTCACTGAACTTCTGGAGTGAATTTGCTGCACTGAAAGTAAAGAGGCCAAATAATATTGCACGCCCCACTTTTCAGTTTTTTATTTGTTAAAAAAGTTTAAAACATCCAATAAATTTTGTTCCACTTCACGATTGTGCCCCACTTATTGCTGATTCTTCACAAAAAATTTAGAATTTATATCTTTATGTTTGAAGCCTAAATTGTGGCAAAAGGTTGAAAAGTTCAAGGGGGCCGAATACTTTCACAAGGCACTTTATATATAAACCACTGAGGACTCTCAGATTCTAATATTTTTCTATCTACTGGCTAACACGGTATAGACGTTTTTACCTTATCACAGATGAGCACTACCATTCTCAAACAAATGTGTAAATGTATTAAAAATACATTTTTAACTTTTATTTTTCTTTATAAGTGGAAAAAAAGAAGAGGATCCTAAATGGTAGAAGGATGGTGCAGGTAGCAGACACGATCTACATAAAATACCTGTCAACAGACACAGAAAGTGTTAAGGGGACACTGTCAGGTCATTTTTCAGTATGATACTAATATAATATTACCCTTCAATAGTGCTGTGGCAGACCTTTTAAAAACATGTAACCTCATTTTTCTACCCTTTGTAGTTTCCATGTTATCAGCATTGCCAGACCCTGCAGAGAGCTCCTGGATTAGTCATCTCTATTATAAGCAAAGACGATTAGTCCAGCTGCTGTATAAACTGTCACATAATTATGCACTCCCTCTCAGCAGCTCTCTCCTCCCTCTGCTCTCAGTCCTGTGTGGTTTCACTTTCTGAATCTACTATTCTGTTCAGGATATGGAGGGAGAAAGTAACAGGTCTGCCTTATCTGATCTAGACTCCATTTGTTTCTGTAAAAAGGAATCCCTGCTGGGCTGTGAGAGATCATGTTTATCTGATCTCTTGATTTTGCTGCAAAGAGAGAAGAATACAGCCCCCCTCCCCTACTGATCTCCTGTGCAGTGATGTGGTGTGAGTATAACATTTTATGATATGAGGGTTAATCACACTATAGTCACCTGTAGCTGTAAAAGAATTGTAAAAAGTCAATGTTCAACTTCCTTTTCCTGAGATAGAGACAATGGTACAGGTGAAGTTGAACAGTACAGATCAGTATGTTCCAGCAGAGCATTTCAAGAGTGCTCAACTTAAGGGGAGAACTTAGAGAGTCTGTGTTGTCATACACAGGAGCGTACATATTAATAATGATGCCCCAAAGCAAAAATTCGAATTGGACCACTACCCAGCAAAAAAAGCATAGGTGGGGAGGGTCATGGTGTACACCCAAAACATTTTTAAAAACAGAAACAGGTAGTGAGGCATGTTTACAGTAACTGTGTCCATATTGAAGCCCTTAGTTCTTTCATTCAATACGATACCCCTTTCATGACCTCCATGAAGTATGATGCCACAAAAAATGTCCCCACACACAGGATAAAACCCCCACAGTGAATTTCAAATGCAATTTGCCTCCTTAGTGCCCCACATATGCACAATAAGGGGCTGTAGTTGCAGGCGAGGGTTAGCCCTCAAAGCCATACAGGCCTCTGATGTAAGTCAGCACTCCGGCCACCACCCCAGTGCAAAAAAGAGGACTTTGCAATATTTTCTCTGTGGAAAAGGCACAGACACAGTAGATACTTTTAACATCAATGACACTTATATCTTCACACAAACATGGTTATACATGCACATTGCAGGCTTGTTTCTTTCTCACAAGTTGGGCCACATTCTCCACTTTTACTTTAAAATTACAAACCAACTGCTTCCCTGGCGCCTGAGTTTCTACGGAGAAGATTAACTTTTTCATTCTTCCCATTAACTTCCTCAGTTTCTCTGCAGAATGATATAGCTGCACAAATCTATTTCATCCCACTCACAGGGATTTAGCTCTGAACAAATTATTGGAAGAGCCATGAAGGTCAGAGTTACTCCATAAACACAAATAAGCTCGCACATTCGGATCTCCATTAAAAGGGCACTTAAGGTGTGGCCAGGGAGCAGATGCTAGCCCAGTGTTATGAGTCTGTGACAGGTTTGGGACCTGGGTATCATTCCTGCATTGAGACTTCATATTAAATGTGTTTCTTTCCTTTGGCAGTGCATGAGTTAATGTCAGTTTCTGTTGCTGGTTAGCTCCTAGTTCTCTTCCCAGGTGAGGCTACTTTGTGATCACTCTCATCTAGTTTATATGGACACATGATCCAGCATTCCTTTCTGGTGATTGAACTCCATTCCTGGCCTAACTACCTGAGGTGAAGGTCCTACTTCGGAGAAGCTGACTGTTGCCGAGTCGTCTGCTGCCTAAGAGTGTGAAAGCAGGAGTGAAGTTGTCTTGTCATTTCCCTGTCCATTTACCCTCTTTTTGTTATTAAGTGCAATGGTTGGGACTAATGCTCCTGCTGGCCATCTCTCTATTGAGGGTTATCTTCTGGACCAGCAAGGGACTAGGTATCCTGCTTGGCAGTGGGGTCAAAGGACCCATATAGAGACAGTAGGGAGATCAGGGCACAGCCATAGGGGAGTGCAGAAGGTCTCCTTTCCCCCTGCATCTGGACACATACTAGTCTGTGGCATGACATCCAGACTCCCTTGAACTCAAACATATGAGGACATCGGTATCTGGCTAATCAGCATGGCTCTCCTGTTACTTAACCCTAGAACGCATGACGTTAAAAATATACATATTAACGTATTGGGGGGATTTTAGGCCCCCATGCAAATAATATAGAAAAACACACTTAAATAACTTTCACAAGTTTTATTTCAAAATTGCTATATAAAATATGAATAGTGGACAAAATGTATTTATAATTTTTCACAGAAAACACCAAAAAATCTTTTTTTTTTTCCAAATTTCACACAAAGATATGAAAGCACACACAAAAACGCATAGAAATCTACAGCAAACTAGCTGCAGCTACATTTGTATTCTAACTTTCTTTTCTATTATATTAGTCTTCCAAACAATTCTGACATGTTATTTTTTCAGAAGAATGTTCTTTGCAAACATTTTCCTTACAAGTGAAACAATATCGCTTGTGTGCAACACACTATAAGTGTAAAGTCCCCCTTTCTTCCTCTCACCCTCAGCAGCTCTTACCTTTTATACTCTTATGTGGTGTACAATTCTCTGGATTTTTGTGGCTCACAAGCTCTACCCTTTGCAAACTTCTTAGAAACAGAAACTGAAAATGAATCAGACTTCCTCTTAACAGCTTATCTTATCACAGGTCCTTCAGCAATTAGCTCACAGTGTATACTGTCCTCAGTACTCTATACACAGCTCATTACAGTGTACAGAAGGACCTGAGATGATGTCATGGCCTTATCACTCCCTCCAAAAAGCACATGACATCCTCACATGTTATTATCCACTCCCTGGCCCTTCTACCAGCATTACTGAGTACAAATAAAGTAACTTGAGACACAAACACTACTGAGAACATGATAAAAGATAGCGGGGGCCTAAATGGCCCCAATACGTACAGATGCAGTTTTCACCAAACAAGCATTGTTACACCAAAATGACTATGAAAAAAATTATATGAACAACTGGATATTCTCAACAACGACATACTTGAGGAATACCTGGAGTTTCAAAATTCTAATTAAAGTAATTTTGCAGATAATAGCAAAAATGTAAGCCTGGGGGCCTAAAAAGCCCCCAATATGCGTTCTAGGGTTAAACCTTAACATGTCCAGGGTCGAGGTTGACCCGGTGGGTTCAGCCAAATTTGTTTTTGGGTCTCCTTCTCACCACACATCCCACAGGTGCATTTTTCTTTGTACTTGTCACTCACTACTTTCCTTTCCCCCCTGACATGTCTGCAGGCTAGTTTTACTATATATTAAATAATGACAGTCATCACCTGCATGTAAAGGGGCAAGCAAAAAATATATACACTGAGAGAATATTTGCTGCGACATTAAACATGATGAGTGTGAACTAACTACATGGCTATGAAACAGGGCTTTGTACAACTAAGATAATGTATATATGACAAAGATACACAGTAAATACTGCTCTGAATTATAGAGAAAATAGAGAGACTTAGCTTCAACAATGGCCACTGTGGAATATATATATTAATATATAGTATGACTATTTTTTGACTGAGCTTCCTCCCCTAGCTTTGTAGCCTTGCTTATCCCTCCATCTTGCTGTAGCCCAGAGACACACCAAACCAGCAGGTTTTAAGTGCACTTTACAGGCATAAAAACCCATACTAGCAATTGTATACCGTGTGTAGTGACGTAGTGTTAGGACCCGGTAAGATGAGAGCACCTTGTCGCGGTTACCAGGCTCTTCCACAGTGACCATTATTGAAGCTAAATCTCTCTATTTTCTCTATAACCAAGAGCAGTATTTACTGTGTTTCTTTGTCATATATGCATTATCTTAGGCTGGGGTCACACTTGTCATGAGTTTTTTTAGTGCCATTAAAAAAAGCATGCGTTTTTTCATTTCAGCATGCGTTTTTTAAGGTGTCTGATGGCACCCTGCGTTTTTGCATGCATTTTTAAATCAGCACCCAAAAATAGTGCATGCACTATTTTTTGGTGCTGTTTTAAAAACGTATGCGTTTTTTTAACATGGGCCCTATGTCAGTTAATCACATAATTGCAAAAACGCACACAAAAACGCATGGTACTGTCACACATGCGTTTTTGCTATTAAGACATGCGTTTTTGCTATTGGGGCATGCGTTTTTTACATGGGGGCCTATGGGTGCGTTTTTACATGCTTTTTTAAAAACTCAGGTCTCCATAAAAGCATGAAAAAACGCAAGTGTGACCCTAGCCTTAGTTGTACATAGCCCTGTTTCATAGCCATGTAGCTAGTTCACACTTATGTTTGGTGTTGCAGTAAATATTCTCTTAGTGCAGGCTAATTTTATTCCTGGACTTCACTCCTAAGGGAGGTACTTACTAACTTTTAACCCCATCTCTAGCCCAAATACACCAGAGAAGCAGTCATATTACACTGGCCAGTAGGTAGCCACATTACACCATCAAATAAGCAAATTAACAACATACTCATATACATTTTCAATGTATATACTTAATACACAGCAACAGTATATTCCAGGGTGGGGATTGCAGATCCTAAACCCCCTGCACCCAGACACACTATGATGCTGCAATAGTGTAGCTCTGACAGTAGTTTATATCCAACCAAGAAAATAAAGGGGGCTGTCATTTAATATAATGTATAATGATGTTAGGAGGAAGTTGGGAGACTTCCCATACACATTTGTTGTCAGATCCCACCAATATCAGAAATTTCAACTATCTTTAGTTTAATGTCTATGATGGACTTTAGATCAGAGATCAGCTAAATAGACATGCCATACCAATAGTTGGGGAGTGGTAATCAGCTGATTAACAACTCTATTGCCCTTTCTTAAAGGCTGGCTTACACATAGCGATGTTCCAGCGACCCGACCAACCATCGGGATCGCTGGAACATTGCTATATGATCGCTGGTGAGATGCCATTCAGGCATACTTGCCAGCGATCACCCAGCGATGCGCCCGACACCCGACGGTCACTTGGATCATTCAGGTTCTCAGGCACAGACCGGGGATCTCTGGTCTTTGCCCCTGTCACACATGCCGATGCATGCGTGACTGCGGCAGACCAGCAACCGAAAAATGGTCCTGGCTATTCCGCAACAATCAGCAATCAGCTCGCTGATCGCTAGTCGTTGCAGCATGTCACACGCAGCAACATATAACCCGGCCTTAAGGTCCCTAAATCATGGTCTTAACCCATAAATATCAGCTGGTTTGTCTAAAAACCTAATATGTATGCTAGCCTCCCAATTCTCTTATCCAGCATATCCAATTTTGGATGGCAAATCCTTTTGTTCTTGGCAAAATAAGCTACTGCCATAGAAGTCTGGCAGTGGCTCTCAGAGCAAACAGAAGCATTCGGCAGAGCAAGCTCTTTTGTGTATGGATGAAGGAGTCGGGAGTGAACACTGACTATTGAGTATGTGGCCCCCTTATTAGGGAGGCAATCTAATAACATGGATTGAATGCAAATCTATTCAATCTATCTTTACCTGGCAGTAAAAAGGTTGCAGATTCCCAATGATTACAAGACAATTGGCAGACTCTGATAAAGAAAAAAATCTCCATTTCTAGTCGACAGAACATATTTACATCATGGTCATATCAGAATTATCATGCCTACCCATTTGAAGGCACTAGATAAACCACTCATTTCCATTATATATATATATTATAATTTATTTTGGATATGGTCAATACATGTGAATTTCAGAATCAATACTGCATTGCCAGATTATAAGTGAACTGTATTTTATTACATCTGGAGAGTGATAGCACAAAAATGAAAAGCTGACTGTTCAATCCAATTATTTTGATCTAATTAGAGACAAAACCTCAGGATATTTGTATGATCAGAGATGCAGATCTGATAAGAGACTCTGGTGAGTGATTTACTAAGGATGTGCTACATGTCTGAATGTGTGAAACCTAGGAGGGGGCAGAAAGTGAGTGGAGAAGGGGGGAGGGCACCAATGCCTCCCTTTGCTTTAAGAGAATGTCTGACATTTAATTGAGGAAAAATAAATGTTCTTATCTCAAGACACAATGGACATTGCCAGTGGTGTTACATTAACTTCTGTGTCCTCTTTTTGGATATTAACCTGAACAATATGCCTTGAACACATCAAAGCAGATGAGTGATGTTTTATTGCATTTCTCTTGTGGGTAGCTTAGCAGAGCTTTCAAGTGTTCTTTGGTATACCGTGCTTTTGCAAGTTATTTTCTGCTGTGGATTTCTGGATGCTTTACCAACCCATAGTAAGATGTGACTTGAATTCCAATGAGGATGTGGCTTAGGAAAAGTGAGTGAGTATTTTGGAAAGAGATTTGTTTCCGCGCTTTGTTTTATGTTTTCTTATCGTTGTAATACTGCTATTTTTTTTCTCTTACATTTACTGATGCCACTTGGTGTTTGTTGCATGTAAACACAGAAATACATTGGATTATCTCCATCTGATACACTGATTGACCTGGGACTGTATTGGTTTATCTGATTTGGGAAGCAAAAAAAAGGACTCATCAAGGTGACAAAGAGCATCAAGAGCTTTAGCCCTATCAATATGTCCTATCCATCTATTGCTTCTGTTTGAAGCTGGACTGTGAAATATCACCACAGTAGCTGCAATGATCCCCAGATCCTCACTTCTTAAGAGCTGTCTATGAAACAAATTTGAAGTGGACCATCCCTAGTTTGAACGTGTATTTACAGTGGATTATTTAGGGAGGGAAGCAGGGGTTAAGTCAGAAGGTCTCCTGGCTTCCCTTGGGGTTAACCTGGCTGCCTGTTTGGCACATTCAGGAGGGCTGACAGGTAGCAGGATTTGTCTAAGCAGCCTGCATGAGAGCCAACAAGGAAAGCTGAATGCTGGGGATTAGTTTTGGATTATGTTGTCAGAGGAAAACCTGATGGACAAACTGCAGAGGAATAAAATGCATTCTGTTTGGGGAGAGTTTCACTGAGCGGAGCTTTTATTTCCTAACAAACTGCCCCCAAAAAAATCATTAATAATTTGCAAATCCATCTTCGTTAATTTGCCCTGTCCCCAATTTATAGCTCAGTACACTTTTTGTCAGCATGAATATTTCACTGTTCATGTCTATATTGCCTTGTGGCATCTGTTCAGAGTGCGGTGGCTTTAGGTTGGCATTACATAGCTTCTGCTCCTCATTTTCATGCCAGCAGACATAGGTTAATGTTATTCTAATGTCACTAGAGGTTTGTCAGGAGCGCACATAGCTGATACCATGCAGAAGGTAATACTGTACAGGATATGTCCAGGTGTGCAGGAAAATGAAAATGATTTAACCTCTTCATACCTATGAAATGCTGCAAAAATGTAGCGGAGAATTGTTCGTTTTCTGTACAATGATTAAGTCGTTTCCTTCGTCCTATGACAAAGCAAACGCAACATTTTGGGATATTACAGCCCATTGTTTTCAGGTGGATACACTCCAATAAACTCAGCTTTGCTGCATCTGTAAAATGTTGCAAAATAATAATAATAATAATATTTTTTTAGAGCCAAAATATTCCGCCGACCCTTACAATTACGAAATTGTTTGATGCCGCATGAAATTAATGAAATGAAGCGTAAAGGCTTTTTACACATATTAATAAAGGAGCTGTACATTTACGTGGCAGTCTGCAACTCGTAATTAGGCGTATTCTATGTTTATACTGCCTTTTCTGACTTTGTTAAGGTTAATGAAAACTAAACTAGTGGCGATAATAGCAGTTTAAAATAATTGTTGCCACAGATAGGTATGTAGGGAGAGAAACACGAAAAACAAAATAACATCTCAGAAGGTGGAGTGCATAGATTATAAATCCAGTGTGTTTTGATTGCAATCTCGTTGATTTTTATTGGGCCTGATGTTTAACAATGCCCTTTGTTTTGGCAATTTAACAATGTTATAATACCAATGCAGGAGGTTCTTTAATGGTCCCGTCACACGGCACGACCTGGCCAGCGATGTCAGAAGCGATGCAGGCAGTGACATCGCTCGCTGGGCTGGACTTAGCCCAGCGAGCGATCCGCAGCAACGCTGCGGTATAGGCTGGATCGCCGCCGACATCGCTCTGGCGATGTCACACGGCGCAATCCAGCCTTATCGCAGGTCTCACGTTGACAGGTTTACGGTTCTTCCCGTAAACCTGTCAACCTGCGACCGGCGATAAAACGCGGTCGCGCCGCGCGTTTACACAGCGCGACGTCGCTAGCGACATCGCTGATGCGTCACTTTTTCGGCGATGTCGCTAGCGACGTCGCCAGGTGTGAAGCCACCATAAGGGTAGGATCACACTAGCGTATGCATCAGATGGGGGAGTTTTGGATGCAGTATGCTAATGACACTCGGCTCAGGCTCTACTGCCATCGGAGCACAGGTGCAGAAAGGAGGGAGAGAATAATTTTTCCATCTTCTCCATTTCCAAATCTCGGCATATATCACACCGAACTCAGATCATATATAAAAGGAGAAAGAAAAAAACGGCTTCACGATCGTGCTGTCCTCAAAGATAATAAATCCACGTACCCATGCACCAACCAACGCATAGAGTTTACAGTGGAATAAAGAGTTGGTCGGAGTCCATGGGTACGTGGATTTATTATCTTTGAGGACAGCGCGATCGTGAAGCTTTTCTTTTCTTTCTCCTTTTATATTTGATCTCCTATACCGGTGAATTGCTGCAGTTCTGTGGATGCTGTGGATTTTACTCGGAGGTGCATATGGTTGTTGTGTCACACACAACTAAACCAGGTGAGTGGATCCATATAGAAAATTGACTATATACAATTGAGATAATACCCTATAGTGCGCTTTCTTCCCCTCTATTATATTACCACACTCAGATGACATCCGAATGCAGGCTGATGTTTCATTTACACCCATAGACTTGCAGATCTGAGCTGCCTCATTCTTTAATATTGCGCTGAGTGCAATACAAGATTTTCTCACATTGCCCTTTTGCGAGTCATACACCAGTGTGACCCTTCCCTAACCATCAATTGCTCAGCCCAATTGTATGAAGCAAGATTGCAATTTAATTATATTGTGGGTTTTCGACTGGCAAAAATATCTAATCCTTTTTTTGAGAGCTCTCTGCTACAGAAAAAGGAATTCCAGCGAAGTGTAATCCAATATGCAGTTTTATTTAAGTGAATAAAATTCCATCATCCATATTGCAGGGGGACAACACGAGTTGAAGCTAACGCGTTTCAACAAAAGGTCTCATTCATGGCTATTCCTGATGTGGATCTGGCAGCCATTTTAAAGGCACAAGCCATCACATGCCCCATCACACAGCTGATATAGATAATATACAAACAGAAAACACATTTGTAAAACAAAATCAAAAGGGATATATATATAAAAGTGTACAAAAATATAATTACACATACATTAATGGAGTCTCAGTATTGCAGCACCACATCTAGTGTAATATTTAGACCGTCAGGTGCTCTTGTGCCTAGACAAAAGATCCAGTAACTTTCTTTGCGTAAAAGCAACCTCCTAGTATCCCCGCCTCTGATCGGGCTCATGATTTTTTCATAGGCATAAATAAGAACTTTTGTTGAAACGCGTTGGCTTCAACTTGCGCTGTCTCCAACTCGTGCTATCTCCCTGCAATATGGATGATGGAATTTTATTCACTTAAATAAAACTGCATATTGGATTACACGTCGCTGGAATTCCTTTTTCTATTAACTTGGCCCGGTCCAGGGCGGCACATCCGTGTGGATGCGTATCCAGGCTGAAGGACATTATTCCTACCGGTGAGCTGCCATTTCCTTTCCCTTTTCCTGATATTTAATACTCTCTGCTACAGAGGTGCAATGCTGGTGTGGGGCGCAGTTTAGTCTGCATGGTGTAAAGGTATCTTCACACAGCAATTTTGCTAGGCAATGTCACTTGCAATTTGCTGCTTGCTGTGAAATCATGAACACATTGTTCTATTTTGTTGCTGTGTACAAATGTAACAATGTGTTCATGATTTCACTGCAACCAGCAAATTGCAAGTGAAATTGCCTAGCAAAATTGCTGTTTGTGAAGGTACCTTAACAGCTGACACTAAACATAGATATACCTGCTCATAGGTGATGGTGATTCCATCTGAAGGAAGTTCCATTTATAAAATGAGCTGCACCATAAGACCCCCCTCACAGGTACATATAATACATGTACATGAACAAAAGGTATCGGTGTCACCAGTGTTTTCCAACAGTGTGCCATCCATGTTTTACCAGTATACCAAAAGAAAGAATGAAATTACAAATCTTCTCCTATACATTGAAATGTTAAACATGTACACCACACAGATGCCATCCATGTGGTGGACGTGTTTTTCTCAGACCCACAGACTTCTATTGGTCCTTGTCATCCATGCTACTGGAAAAAAAACTGACATGTCTCTGTGTGGTTCACATGGACTCACGGTCAGTGTAAAAACACAGACATGTGAAGATCATCATAGGTTATCATGGGTACATGTAATATTCATGGTGAAAATACAGGTGCCACATGTAGAATGCTGACGATTAAGTACCTTGTACGAAACGCGTCCAGCTCTGTGGGACTGCGCTCCCTAAGCATAATGTTTGATGCCATGTAAATTTGCACTAATAAAACATCAAGAAATATGAAGAACACCTGGAATCTTTGTAAAGGCCCAGTTACACATACAGATAATTGTGCAGTGATTGTTCACAGATCTCTGGTTGCAGTAAAATCATGGACACATTGTTACATTTGTACATGGCCACAAAATGTAACAATGTGTCCATGATTTCACTGCAACCAGAGATCTGCGAACAATCACTGCACAATTATCTGTGTGTGTAACTGGGCCTTTACATTTAGAATAAACACATACATGTGATAATGGCTATAGGCTAAGTTCACATGTCCAGTGATCATCCATTAAAATGGATCCATCAGCAATTCATTGAGAAAAAAGTAGTGCAGACCCAAGCTTTTTGCCTGGAAAAAAATACTAATGTCAACTAATGTTTTCCTTTAAATTGCAGTCTACTGAAAACGGATCAGTTAAATAGCCATCCATTTTCTTCCATTTGCAACTAATCCAGTAAGTTAAAATACATCCTTTTCAAAAAATGGAAGGTTAATTGCTTAATGGATCTGATTTCCATAGAATTCAAGGTAAAAAAAATAGATCCAGTTGAAATCTTTTTTCTTTTTTGCTGGATATAAAAGTTGTGCCTGTTGTGTCTCCACAACATTTTTTGCCGATGGATTGCTGCTGGATCCATTCTAATGAATGATAACTGGACATGTGAACTCAGTCTTAGGGTGCAGTCAGACATAACGATCGCTCCAACGATCCCGACAGCGATAACGACCTGCCGGGATCGCTGGAGCGTCGTTACCTGATCGCTGGGGAGCTGTCAAACAGGCAGATCTCCCCAGCGATCAGGCCCTGGGAGACACCTCCCACATCGCTCCCTGCTTCCCCTGTGCTGATTGTAGACTCTGTTCACGCTGACTGTCTCATTGTCAGCACAAGTGGCCAGTGCTCGGAAGCAGGTGAGGGAGTCTCTGGCAGACACATAGGTGGGCGAGACTCTGAGCCATGAGGCGGCGCTTGCTCGGTGCCTCCTGCAGAGCTCAGCTTGGACCTACAGACGCTTTTCCCCCTCGATTTAAAGTTGCTGCTGCTGTTCAGACTACTGCCTTCTCTGCAACAGGCGAAGGGGCGACCATAGCCGTCTGCTTAGAGCTGCCTGTAAGCAGGGAGAGCGCTGGTTACTATGATAAACACCGGGTATCCAGGCAGCGCGCGCTGCCTAGATACCCGGTGTTTACCATAGTAACCAGCCTGTGAGGTCACAGATCGCTGGTCTCTTGCTGTCACACGCAGCGATGCGTGCTGACCAGCGGGAAACCAACGATCAAAAAATGACCCACAGCACTTTGCAGCGATCAGCGACCTCACAGCAGGGGCCTGATCGCTGCAAAGTGTCACACAGAACGACATCGCTGGAGAGATCGTTGTAACGTCACAGTTACAACGATCTCGCTAACAATATCGTTATGTGTGACTCGGGCTTTACGCTGGCTTCACACTGCAGTTTTTCACTGATCAGTGTCCATCAGTGTTTGGGTGCCAAAACCAGGAGTGTCTCCAAAACTCAGAACAGGTGTCAATCTTTCAATTATAGTTTTTTTCTGCAAGTTCCTTTCCTGGTTCCTCTCCTGGTTTTGGCACCCAAACACTGATGGACACTGATCAGGAAAAAAACTGCAGTGTGAAGCCAGCCTTAAGTTGAACAATTGCAGCAAAGTGGATGGGATTTATAGATGTCTCATGCCAAGAAGTACTAAAATCAGCAAACATGACATATCAACAAGAGACTAAAATAATGCAGTGCCAAAAATGTGATAAAAACACTTGGAAGAAAAGATCTAAAAAATGCAAGTCACCAAATTGACATTATGGGTGCTGAAATGACAGCATCAAAAACTCACCAAAAACTCATCATGGGAAAATTGCCTCTGAGAAGAGTTAATTGATTTCTAGAAATTCAGTCAATGTCAGTATTCTATGGCTACCTAAGGCCTTCTTGGCAATCTCTCTCTCTCTCTCTCATATCTCTTTCCCCAGAAAATTTCTGCACCAAAAAAGCAGCATCGGCACATGGCCTAATGGGAGCCATACAAACCATCTCATACCAGCTGCTCTTTGAATTACCAGTCTAGCATAATGTCATGTGTGCCTAACAATGCACTGATGATGTTACAGCAGAAAGCTAATCAAAAAAAGGAGCTGGGGATGTTGGCAGATAAGAAGCAGATTGCAGAGTTCCTGTGTGGTTGCCCAATGGACCATGGTCATATGAATTGATTTACTCCTCTGTATTAGCTATAATTTATTAATGTAAATGCTAGAATATGTTTTTTTTATTTTTGATACATTTAGATTAAGTATACTTTGGATGGTAATAAAATTACAGAACTATAAGTTGCTACTCACAAATCAGAATTAGAAAGCAATTACCATGATGAGACCTTTATTGATACGTTACACCTTACTGAAGTAGCATTTCTTTAATCATGTCAGTGTTATAAGTAACTATTTATGGTTGTCAAGTTGTATGTAAACCAGAGCTTATCTGCAGTATTGGGTATTAGCCATTAAACAGTGTACAGAGTTGAGCTATCCTACTCTGTAAAGTGCTTGCACTGCCATAGCTGCTAACAGATGATCAGTGAGGTGCCTGGTGTCAATTCCCCCCATCATTCTGGTATTGATGATATTTTTAGCATAGATCATCAATATCTTATTACTGGAAAATCCTTGAAATTATTATTTTCCTTCAAGCAGAGTTGCACTCACTGCAATTTTAAAATGTTGTAGAGTAATATAGTTTCTAATTTTCACAGAAACAAAAAGTTTTAAATTGTCCATAGTTCACGATAGCACTTGTGAAACATGACACTCAAACAATAATAATAATAATAATAATAATAATAATAATAAATCTTTATTTATATAGCGCCAACATATTCAGCAAGCTTTACAATACAGTGGTTTATTTACGAGATGTTATAGGTAACAATAAAAAATATACAATACTGTAAGTAATTAAAGTAGAGAATCAATGTAAAAAAATCCAATACACTAAGCAGACAATCAACGTAAAAGTACAATACTTAAAGCAGAGAAACAGTGTAAAAAATAAAGCAGAGAAGCAATGTAAAAAGTACAGTACAGTAATTAGATAAAATACAATAAGCAGAGAATCAATGTAAAAAGTACAATACAATAATTAAAGCAAAAACAAAGGTGACCCTGCTCAAAAGAGCTTACAATCTGCAATGGGATTGGGGTTACACAAGGTAAAGAGGCGTATGACAGTGATGGTCCAGGCATCTTAAGGAAGATGGGAATAGAAATAAAGTTACATGAATGATCACCAGACATCTGTGTAGAGCTTTTGGGTTTGGTGGAGTTTGGAGAAGAGATTACGTCCAGAGAGATGGTATTGTATATAGCCCATTCACTAAGGGCTTCTAATGGGAAAGCATGATAGGCTGCCTTAAAAAGATGTGTTTTTAGGGAGCGTCTGAAGCTATGCAATTTGTGGATAGTCCTAATGCCTAAACATTGACGGTTTATCAAGAAAAATAATCAAGCTCAAATTTTCAGCTTTGATATGTTCTGCAATAAGACAGATCTTCCAAAAAGTAATGCTAGGGCCACGTCACACTCACAGATATCTGTTCAGATATTGTTGGCAGATCTCTGGTTGCAGTGAAATCATGGACACATTGTACCATTTGTACACAGCCACAAAATGGAACAATGTGTCCATGATTTCACTGCAACCAGAGATCTGCGAACAATATCTGCACAATTATCTGTGTGTGTGACGTGGCCCTAAGTAAGATTTCTGGGCTTGAGAGCAGTATGTGTTATGCATAGTTCCAGCCACATCACAACTAGACTTGTTCATCTATTTTGCATGTGACCGGATGTAAATATATAGCATTATTGCAATCACCTGACCAACCATCTGCACCGGAAAATCCTGGCAATACACAGGTCACGTGCTGTGATGTGTCAAAAGTCTTTAGTCTCATCCAATGACTGCCGGCTTTCATCACAAACCTTGAAACCCCTAAAATGTTTTCCTATTCACAAGTTAATAGATATGTGTTCAGAAAAGGACGTGCAAAAGAAAAATAATATTTCCTAATTTTTATGTTTTTATTTAATTATCTACATTAAAAAATGGTGGCTTGCATCAGTGGTATATGTCAGTGTGTCATCGGTATGTCCAATTGTCCTATCAGTCATCAGTGTTTTTCAAGCATGGATAAATCAGTTACAAAGCTTCTCCTATCCTTTGTAGTGTTAAATATGTAGAGCACACAGATGACAAATGAATGGCTAGGGTCACATTTGGGAGCTTGCATCCTTTGGAAGGATGCATTAAAGGATCCTTGTTTTCCCCTTGCCATTTTTATGGCATGTTTTTTTATTTTTAGCGCATGTGTTAACGCATGGTCCATATATGTGCCATGCGTTAATGCATGCGTTCCCCATAGACTCCCATGTTAAAAAAACGCATGCGTTTTTGCTAAAGCACCAAAAAACGCTGCATAAGACGTTTTTTGGTGCCCTTGCAATAACACATAGCATCAAACGCATTGCACTTTTGCATTGCGTTTTTTGCATTGGAGTCTATGGGTGCGTTAACGCATGTGTTTTCAAGATTTGCACATGAAAATAGTACATGCATTTACCAAATACATGACGCAAGTCTGACCCTAGCCATAGACCTGTATTGGCCTTTTTTTATTTGTGCTGCCAGAAGAAAGCGGACATGTCTCTGTGAGTTCACATGGACGCAATCTGTGAAAAATACTGACAGGTAAGTAGCACCATAGATTATCATGGCTATGTGTGGTATACATGAAAAAAATGGATACAACACATACGTGCAACACAGATGTCTAAATGAGTCTTAAGAAAGTGGGAAGGGGACTCAATACAGTGGAACCTTGAATTACAATAAGGCTGGAGTCACATTTGGCAAGGCAATTGCATTGACCGCATCCAGATCTGGATGTGGTCAACGCAATTGCCTTCAGACACATTTTTTTTACAAAAATGAGTTCTGTCAACCGCAATGCGGTAACCGGATTGCTCCGAGTGTGTAATCCTGAGCAATGCGGTTACCGTATACTTTGTCCACCCTGCTGCGTCTACAAATTTCTGAATGAAGCCGCAGCTCCTCCCAGTACAGGAGATACTGTACGTAATATACATATAGTATCAGCCGCTATCCTTGGTCCTGAAACCTTTAACATTAGGTCTATGAGTAGCGCACCCCCATACACCTAATGTTAATGGTTACAGGACCCTGGACAGCAGCTGATACTATACGTACATTACGTACAGTATCTTCTGTACTGGGAGGAGCCTCGGCTTCATTCAGAAATTTGTAGAAGCTGACAATAGCCGGCTATACTGTAAAGGGCTTATTAACCTCTCACATGCTGACAGGAGTGGACAGCATGTCTCTAGGGAGGGTGGGCACCCCCTAGAGACATGTTGCCCACAGCTACTATTAATATTTCATGTTTTAATTATATTTAACACTTTGCTTATCCCTGCGGCAGCAGGGATGAACAAAGTAGACGGTAACTGTACTGCTCAGGATTACACATCCGGAGCAATCCGGTTACCGCATTGCGGGTCACTGAACCGCTCAGAAAACTGCAGCCTGCATGATTTTTACCGCAGGCTGCAGATCCGGAGCCGGTAACCGGATTGCATGTAGTGCAATCCGGTTACCATAATGGGTTCCAAGGGGAGCGGTTCCTGATCCGGTTTTGAGCTTTTTGACAGCTCAAAACCGGATCAGGATTTCAAAATGTTGCCGCAAATGTGACCCTAGCCTAACTTTGTTTGAGAGCGTTTTGCAAGACAAGATAACATTTTTAAAAAATTGTAACTTGGTATAAGAGCAAAATTTGGAATAAGAGCAAAATGTGAGGTCTCCCCACCCCTCTACAGTACTGTATTCCCATTCCTGCGCAAATACAGTAAGTATTAGAAATACTCTCCACTTCTAGTGCATGCGTATAAGCCATCAATTATGTTTTTTTACTCACTTCTGGGCTCCAGCCTTTGCATGTTCACAGCATTCTAAACATTAAGCCTCTATACTTGATACTGTACATGTGTGACTCCACTATTACACCAACTTTAAGTACTCTAACTGATTAAATTCCTACACATATATACTGTATATACCATAAAACTGCAATTAATTGCAAAACTGTCATAATTCTTTATGAATACAGCAGATATTTTTATGTTGTGGAACGAATAATCTGCTTTTTAATTATTTCTTATGGGAAAATTCCCAGAATGAATTATCCAAGGTTGCACTGTATATTGAAAAGCATAGATCAAAACAAGGCACAAACAGACATATGCAGTGTCTGAATTCTTGCTTGTCCTTTCAGGTGACAGCTTTAATTTTGCTTTTATTTTCTCAAAAAATGAAGCCCACACAGGATAATGGAGGAATGTAGAAGATGCCAAAACAGTGGTTACATTGTGAGCATGGTTATAATTTTACAATTGCACAAATGCCTGGCACTGAGGTATTTTGCTGCACTGCAAATCAGTCAATGCTGCATAAATCAGACCACCAATGTCTACTTTTTAGATTGGCCGATGATCTCAACAATACATTAGCCTTCATTGATGTATCTTATTTTACCGAATCATAAATATAATGTCTGTGAAATGGGACATTGGAAAGGAAAGCAAGATTTTAGGTGCATTAACCTGCATCTCAAATAATATATATTTATTGTGGATGACAAGTTAAACTAGATGGCTATATATCTGAAGTGTAGTAATAAATCAGCTAGTTATAATGGCTAAAATGTAATGGAAACAATTTGGTTTGTTACCAGTGACGGATGGAATTCCTAGGTTAATTCTGGCTGCATTTCCTGCCTTAAAGTTAATGTCATGCATAGAGTTAAAAAGACCCATAAATTAATACTAAACATGAAAGTATGTGTTTCGATTTTTATCGTGTAGTAATGATTTTACATTTTTACATTAAATATGCTCTTCTGAAAACCATATTACAGACTACTTGTTGAATAGTTACAAAGAATAGTGCAAAGATTGGTTAACTGATTCTCGACTGTAAAACTTGTCGTCAACTGTTCTTATAGTCAAGATTACACTCCAGAGCACTATTCACAATACTACAGGCTTTAGTGTGTATGTCTCCCAGCACTCCTTGCTTACTTATAGGGGCATCCCAACTTGGATAGATGCTAATTCTTATATCAATGGAGATTTGACCACTGATTGTTATGTTCCCTTTCTCCAATGATTGGAAGACCTTAGGCTGGCTTCACATTAGCGTTTGTGTCTGCATGCTGATGGCATGCAGACACAAACGCTGTCAGAAGCAGGGACACTTTGATGTGTCCGCAGCGGATAATGTCCGCCTGCGGACACATCACTATGGAGCCCGGCAGCTAGTGATGGGCGAATCCTAAATTACTCGGAATCGCTTGACTCTAGCGAGTCCGAGCCCAGGACTCGCTACTCGTTGCGAGTCTAGCGAGTCCAATGTTAATGAATGGGGAAGCGAGTAATAGCGAGTAGTGTGAGATTTACAACTCGCAGATGTGTCTCGGAAGCTTCAGCCTGAAGCAATCCTAGTTTTGTCATTTATTTGCATTGCTCGTTTACTTTGTAAGTAATCGCTGACTCGCACAGATAAGAGTCCTGTCTCCTCAGTGTGCTGCCAGCTCCAGGGTCCTAGAGCCTGCCTGCTGCCTGATGTAGCAGTGCTGAGATTGTTCTCAGTCTGCTCAATCCCTGTGTACAGACATGAATGTCTGTGCACAGAGATGATGTAGCAGAGCTGAGATTGTTCTCAGTCTGCTCATTCCCTGTGCATAGAGATCTATATCTATACACAGGGGATGTAGCAGAGAGGACATCGCGTTTTGGACTGCGTCGGACGGAAGAGGATTTTTTTAATTAAAGATGGAGTCCCTAATGGCTTTTTTTTTTATTTCTAATAAAAAATTTTCTTTGTGTTGTGTTTTTTTTAAAACAATTTAATAGAAATTCATGGCGGTCATGTCTAATATTGGCGTGACCGCCATAAATTTCGGGCTTAGGGCCAGCTGATAATACAAAGCTGGTATTAACCCCTTTATTACTCAGCGTGCTACCGCCACCAGGGCCGCTGGAAGAGCGGGGTTCAGCGCCAGAGGATGGCGCTTCAATGAACTCGCCATCTTCTGGGGCGGCTGCGGGCTGCAATTTGCAGCGGGGGGTGCCCAGAAAGCTTGGGCATCCCTGCGCTGCGGATTCCAGCCCCCAGCTGCTTAGCTGTACCTGGCTAGACATAGAAATTGCGCGGAGCCCCACGCATTTTTTTTAAATTATTTCATGAAATTCTGAGATTCTGACTCTGACTCTGAGACTCTGACTCTGAAATTCATTAAATAATTTTTAAAAAATGCGTGGGGCTCCGCGCAATTTCTATGTCTAGCCAGGTACAGCTAAGCAGCTGAGGGCTGGAATCCGCAGCGCAGGGATGCCCAAGCTTTCTGAGCACCCCCCGCTGCAAATTGCAGCCCGCAGCCGCCCCAGAAGATGGCGCGTTCATTGAAGCGCCATCCTCTGGCGCTGAACCCCGCTCTTCCAGCGGCCCTGGTGGCGGTAGCACGCTGGGTAATAAAGGGGTTAATACCAGCTTTGTTATACAAGCTGGTATTAAGCCCGAGATTCTTAATGTCAGGCCACGTTTGACCCAGCCACTAAGAATCTCCAATAAAGGGTTAAAAAAACACAGAGAAAATTTTTTATTTGAAATAAAAAAAAAAGCCATTAGGGACTCCATCTTTAATTAAAAAAATCCTCTTCCGTCCGACGTAGTCCAAAACGCGATGTCCTCTCTGCTACATGCACAGGGATTGAGCAGACTGAGAATAATCTCAGCACTGCTACATCTCTGTGAGCAGGCGGGCTCTAGGACCCTGGAGCTGCACAGAGAAGACAACTGGACTCGGCTCGCAAAGAAACAGCAGTTACTTTGCGAGTCTCCCTGCTATCACTGGCACAGTAGCCAGTGATGACTCGCACGAGTCTAATGCAAACAATGGCAATCCTAGTTTTGTCAGTGTTTCTGACAAAACTAGGATTGATATTGATTTGCATTGGACTCGTGCGAGTCATCACTGGGAAACTCGCCGAGTACCGAGTCCTGCGAGTCCCTTACTACTCGCCGAGTAACGAGTCCTAGCGAGTAGATTCGCCCATCCCTACCGGCAGCCAATCGGCGCTGTCCGGGGGCGGGCCGGAGGCGGAGATCAGCGCCGGAGGTCTCCGCCCCCCGGCCGCCGGTAAGCTCCGGGACTGTCGGCGGGGAGAACAGCTGATCTGAGAGCTGTTTGAATCTTCCCGCGCCGACACTGTGAGGAGATGTCGGCGCGGGAAGATTCAAACAGCTTTCAGATCAGCTGTTCTCCCCGCCGACATCGCTATGAGATTACAGGCGGCGGGGAGAAGGAGGACAGCAGAGCCTCAGCTGATCTCCCGGTGGCCGTCGGTGAGCTCCTGTGACATCACCGGCGGCCACCGGGAGATTTTTCAATGGGTCCGCAGCGTTCTCCTGCTGTGTCATGCAGAGGACACTGCGGACCCATTGAAGACAATGCTTTTTTTGTACGCTTGGGGACGCTTGCTGATTGTCCAAGCTCCCCAAACGCACAAAAAAACCCAACATGCTGCGTCCCGGGTGCGGATGCTGGACACCGGAAGCAGCAGATATCGTCCGCATCCGCACCCGAACGCAGCAAACGCAGGCACCATGCGTTCCTATGTTAAACATAGGAACGCAGTGCGCATGCGTTTAACTGCGTATGGGAACGCAGCAAAACGCTGCCTTCCCATACGCAAATGTGAAGCCAGCCTTAGCTCTTCATATATTGTCAATGGGAATGATGAGAATGATGATAGCCAGTGCACTTAGGCTGCCTTCACACTTGCAGATGCATCTGCAGCGTTTTGCAGATGCATCTGCAAGTATCAGCATGCAGACCGCGGTCCCTATGTTTATAATAGGGCGCACCGCGGTCTGAATGCTCTCATTGATTCCTATATGTGAGCCGTAAGCAGGCGTATGCCTGCTGACAGATCACACACTCCCGCCCCACACCTTGGACGCAACATCTCGCGTCCATAGTGCGGGCGGGAGAGTGTGATCTGTAAGCAGGCATACGCCTGCTTACGGCTCACATATAGGAATCAATGAGAGCATTCACACCACGGCCGTGGTCTGCATGCTGATACTTGCAGATGCATCTGCAAAACGCTGCAGATGCATCTGCAAGTGTGAAGCCAGCCTTAGGTATTGTCATCAGTGCCACAGACTTTATATGGAGTGGTCTGCGGGACAACTGTTCTATTCTACTTGGTGAGGAGAATGGGGTTGTAGATAGGTAGATAATGTTTTATTGACTGTACTAATCTTTTAATGATTTTGAGCATCTACACATTTATCCATATTGTTGCTTGCAATTAGAAATTCTGTGGACAACTGATTTCAAGTCCAATTTCCTGAAATTTGCAATTTCTTATTTATTTAATTATAGGTTAATAAAAAGAAACCAGGCACCATTTCCCACACTGCTGAAGCATCAGAGAGAGCAGGTTAGTGTCATTTTGCATTGCAGCATGGACTTTGCCATAATACCCTGCACTTATGACATTTTATGGATTATCATACTTTGTACAGTGGTGGTGAGTACCTGGGCTATCAAAGATCAGAGATTCTCAGTGGAACACTGGTTTTACATGAAAGTTGCATAGTCTTCTGAAGATTGTAATAATAATATTTATTCATTTATATAGCGCTATTAATTCCATAGCACTTTACATACATGTGTTTGTAGGCTCTAATGGTCTGCAGGGTTACCTTAGTATCTCCGGTAAAGTGTAAGCTTTTGTGATTAGCAAGGTAATTTGTCTCTTTTGAAGAATGCAAGCTCTTATAGTCAGCGGGTTTCTCTCCCTCCCTGTACTGTAGAGCTCTTATTATCAGCGGGGTCCGATCTCTTTCTTATTGAGTCTAAGGCTGCTTTCACATAACGATTTTCGGTCATCCGATGTTATCCGTTTCAAAACGGATACAATCGGATCCGAAATCGGATCCCATATTCCCCTATGGGAATCGGATGGGATCGGATGTGCCACTATTGGCATCCGATTTTGGCACCATCCGATCCCATCCGATTTAATTACGGGCACAAAATCATTGCCTGCTACGATTTTGTGTCCATGACTCACATCGGACAGCATCGGATCACTGCTGATCCGAGGCTGACCCGAATGCCCACAACATGGGAGCCTATGGACATCGGATCCGAGTTCACCTCAGATCCGATGTCGGCTCCGTATCCCCTGTCTTTCCCTGCTCCTGCCTCCTTCATCTTCTTTCCTCTCCTATTCTATTCTGTGCCCCCGCTCCTCTATCCTCATCTAATCCCTATCCTGTCCCCTGTCCTCTTCCCTCCTTCAAAGTCGGATCCCATAGACAGGCACAAAAACGTAATGTGAAAGTACCCTAAGCGGTCATGGTCACCAGGGGTCCTCTCCCTCTCCTGTAGAGTGTAAGCTCTTATGGTCAGCAGGGGTCCTCTCCCTCTCCTATAGAGTGTAAGCTCTTATGGTAAGTGGGGTCCTCTCCCTCTCCTGTAGAGTGTAAGCTCTTATGATCACTGCTTCTCCCTCATGTATATTTTCTGAGCAATTACAAGCTTTCCAGTATATATTCATGCAAATGTATTCATCCCACTTTTTCAGGGGAAAATTTTGCTATGTCAGTGAGTTGAAGATATTAAAATATCTGCTTATCCCTACCTATAATTGTACAAATTTTAAAGGAGATCTTCCAGATTAAAATTGTAAAATGTGTGTAAATGAAAGTGTATGTCAAACAGTCCAACAGGTGAGAGATTTAGTTTTATTAACATACAGAGCACTGATCTGATTGGTCCTTTATAACAAATGAGAGCATCTTCATACATTTTGTTCATGGAAATGTTGTATTATAGCAAGGTGCTGAGTGAAAAGAAGATTTTATTAGGAATCCCACTGTAGCTAAACCTCAGGAATTTCAAGATCTGCACTTTCACTTGTTTCAATGCAACCTTGAAGACCTTCATTTGTAGCCATTCATGACATTAATATGCTGTAAACCCCAATCAGATAGCACAAGCTTAAACCCTGCTGGTAAGGGCTAGCTGAGTTAATGTTATCATTACAGTGTTGACACATGGCATGTTGTAGCTTTCATTTCCAAACTGTTACTAGTAATCTTTTAATCCCCCATCAGGTCAACATTTTATCAAGTTAATCTAGCATGAAGATTAATTAGGAGAGTCAGAACACACAGACACTAATAAGTTCCACTCTCAGTTTGATGGGATGGGTACATTTACTCTGTTTTTCCAAATGTTGCTATTATTTAGCATGAAATGTTCAATGCAGGGGTGTAACATAGGAATCATGGGGAGAGACTCTCCATAGATCACTTTCTAGAATTTCATATTGAATGGTTAAGAACCATCAAAGTTTATTTGGCAAATTTCTGGCAAAAAAAAAAAAAAAACAACTTTAAAAAGTTGCAATTGTTTTGAGCAAAAAAAATTAGACTTCTAACAATTTTACTCGATTCTCACCCCAGCTGCGACAAAGTGATCAAAGATGCGGTACGATGTGTAGCAACCCGTTCTCTCAAATTCATAAAGAGCGGCAGTGTTTGCTATGGCACAAATCTTCTTTCAGCTAAAGGGGATGTCTAAAGGGGATGTCACACGCGTCGATATCGCTGTCAATGTCGCTCATACGTCACGGATTTTCAGTCGCTCAAGCGACGTAAAAGTGACGCAGGAGCGACATTGAAGCGTGTGACCAAGCGATGCAACCAGCGACATGTCGCTGATCGCCGATCGCAGGTTTCACTGCCAGATGTAAAACCTGTCGCTCATCGCTCAGTAGATCTTGTGCATCGCTGTGTGTGACACTAAACTCAGCGACGTATTTTCTATTTTGACATCGTACAAGCGACTAAATAAAATCGCTCGCAAGATGGCGACATCACCGCATCGCTGGGTCATATTGACGCGTGTGACATCTTACCTGCGATAATTCCACATCGCTCAGGCGATTAATAATTTGTGACGCATGAGCGATATCGCGGGCGACATTGACACGTGTGACAGGCCCTAAAGGTTGGAGTAAGATTTGTGGTGGTCCACACATAGAGGCGCACCCCACTGAGCACCTTACCTGATTCATGAATAGACGTTCACACACCGTGTAATATTTGCATTTTGTTAGACGCGCTTTTCCCACAAAAGCACATCTGCATCTGCATTTGCCGGCAAGGTGAATAGAAATTCACTTTTGCTGTTCAGACGCTGCGCTTTTTTCGGCTGCGCTTTTGCAACATGTTCATTTTTTGCGCAAATTTGCACATACTTTCTCACATAGGCGTCATTATAAGCGCTGGAACATACATTGTTGTTCAAACAATGCCTATTTGAGCGCCTATAATTGCTGGCTCTGGGAGAAGTGATGTGACATGGGGGGAGGAGGAATCCTGTGTACACGGGGTGACATGTTTGGCCTGGAGTTTCGGTTTCGCAGTATATCTACATATACTGCAAAAGCGAACAAAAGTTAACAAAATGTATTAACAATTAAATAATAAAATACTTACCTCTTCGCCGGCTGTCCCAGGACCCGAAGAGAAGATGTCCGATAGCTGCAAGGACCTTACAGATGTGATTGGCCAAAACCGATCAGCTGATGTGTAATGTGACATCATCAGCTGATTGTGATATGCATCCATTCGGTTTTGGCAGGCATTTTAAACCAATCAGCTGATGATGCACGTCACGATCAGCTGATGATGTCACGTAACACATCAGCTGATCAGTTTTGGCGGGCGGTTTAAAATGATCAGCTGATGCTGTTAAGTGACACATCAGCTGATCGGTTTGCCGCCGGTCAGCTGATTAAGGTTCTGCAGAGATCGGACACGGACGCCTCTCATCCCGGGACACTCGGTGGAGAGGTAAGTATTTTATTTTATATTTTTAATACCCATTGCTTTCTTTTAGTTTGCTTTCACAGTGCATGTACAGTAGATACACTGCAAAATTGAAAGTACACAGACGTCATACAGGAACAGGATTATTCCTGCTCTCGTGTGACATCACTTCCCCCTGCACTCTTGGGGGAAAAATGCGGCTATAAAAAATGCAGTGTGTGAATATTCCGAGATTTTTTACCAGCACTAAATAGCGCAGCCGCAAAATGTGGGAAACACGTCTGTGCAAAAAAAAAGTGGCAATTATATCGCATGTGAACGTAGCCTTAAGGATTCAGAAGCATCTTCTGAAACACGCCCCCTCAATAAAAGAATAGGCCCTGATGAATAGCCCCTCACATGTTTTTCAGGGCATTCAGGACATTTTCTACATGTAAGCTAGATAGGATTTTTTATTACATGAAATTTTGAAATTTTATGTGTGTGATTTTGCAGAAAGTATTTTAGTTTGTCCAAAACATTTAGCATGTATTGGTTTGGTATTTCATCAACATTGTTCCCTCTAAACTGAGTACTCAGAAAGAAAATTGGTAAAACATCATGATACTGAGAATTAATTAGCAGACCCAATGTCAGCTATACCCAATGTCAGACTGAGGAGGCAGGGGCCCATCAGTAACATTGACTCTAGGGGCCCACTGATATACTACATGCAAATATTACATTCTCAAATTTACCTATGCTTCTACATAATAATATACAGAGTAGTTTGTAAAATGAATCCTTCCTTTATCTCTACATAATGAAACAAGTGTATTGTGCCAACTACTAATTATGTTTGGGTGTAAGTGACATACTACTCCAAAATGGCCCTCCGGAGGATTCTCCTTCTCTCCTATGGGCCAGTCTGAGCCTGGCTATACCTGTCGGCAAAATTTAGGGAATTCAAATGCAAATAGGTTCCCAGGTGCATAGAAAGGAGTGACAGTGATGATCAGACTGCAGTACAATAATGATCCAGATATGTTGTATAACAGGGCACCAATGATTCAGAAGAAGGCAACCCCATTTGGCAGTGATTTAAGCCAATTTCTTACCACAATGATTTATTTCTTATGGTGGGTTTACACGTCCCGATATCGGCATCCAACTCTGACCAAAAGTCACGTGGTTCAAGCGTTGGACCCGATATCGTTCGTGCGTTGTATGGTGTAAATGACCAATACGATGCACGAACGATGTCAAACCGCTATTCAACGGCCCGATATCGGATGCCGGTTGAAGCCGGATCGTGTGTAAACGGCCAACTCCGATGTGCAGTACAACGTCCCCCATTCACTCCCATGTTAAATGGTCATTCCTGGGTCGGCCGTACAAGGGGGCGTAGACATCGTAGAGTCGTTATATCCCGATATCGCGCTGTGTAAACCTCCGATGCGATTCTTTGAAATCCGGCCAGAAAAAGCACGCTCCCGCGCCGTCGGATCCAATATCGGACCGACGTTGGAACGTGTAAACCCACCATTAGATTTTGTTGACATAGTTTTTAATTAGGAAAGAATCTGCTGTGTTTTTTAAAATCCAAATCAGAAATCCATGCCATTTTAATAAGCTTCTTAGTTCTCATGCAATTTTCAAGTTTTGACTCAGTTTTGGAAACATATTTTTGCCACGCATTTTTATTCGCAGTCTTCTTGATTTGAAGCTATCAAGTTCAAAATGAATGTCACTTTTTTTTTTTTTTTTTTTTTTTTTTTAACTGTGATATTTTCTAAACCTTGTTGGAAAAATCTTGTTGTATGGACAGCACCGAAGATTTCCTATTGAGATTAATAGGATAGGTATTGAAAGAATATTTGACATGGATATTGATGTGGATTCTAGAAAGGATCCGGTTTAAAATTTATGCAAAAATGTTCTGACTATATCTGGCCCTTTGACAACTCTCTCTGCTGGGAATATGTGCAGAGCAAAACTGAAAAAATGGGCCAACAAACCTATTGGTATAAATGCTGTATGTAGATGCATATTCACACTTCTGCCATTAAAAGAAAAATCCTAGGTTTGAAACAGTGAGCAATTACCCTGAAGTAAGTAAATAGAGGTAGTAATACATGGAAATAACACAGGGTATTTAGTTTACACTAAAAGCATAAATTCCATCTCACCTCGACAAGGTGTACCTAATCAGGATGGACCTATCTTTAGTATTTCACCTATGTGCTAGCAGTGATCAAGAAATGGGGGCAAAGCATGTCCACTCTCCATAGCCACACTCACTCAGCATAGCCTCACCCACTCCACATAGCTATGCCCACTCCACATCGTCATGCCCTTTAGGAATGTAGCTATCTTTATAATATAATGCAGACTTATAGTCCTCCATATAAGGGGGCCGTCACACGGAACGATATCTTGCCCGATATCGTTTAAGCGATCTCCTTTTTGATCGCTTAAGCGATATCGGGCAAGATATCGTTGCATGTAATCAAGCGATTTACGATGGTAAATCGCTTGATCGTGACATCGCTGATCTGAGGTTCGGTTCTCAGATCTAGCGATGAACGATGCAACGATCTGCATCATCGTGGTGTATGACACCACGATGATCCATCTCCCAGCGACCGCGCCTATGCTGGGAGATGGTAACTATGGTACACGTCGGGTAACTAAGCGACGCGCGGCGCCTAGTTACCCGATGTGTACCATAGTAACCAGCAGATCGCGGCTCCGCATCGCTGGTGAGTCTGTCTGTGTGACATCTCACCAGCGATGTGAGCGATATTGTAAGCGATTGCGCGTGCACGTGATCGCTTACAATATCGCTAAAGATGTCGCAGCGTGTGACGGCCCCCTAACTGAATACAGCCTCATATCCTTCCATATCTAATATATAACGCTGAGTATATGCATGCATGTGTGTGTATGAATGTGTGGGTGACACAATAGAATGAATCAAATGCAAATCCACAAGTGAAGCTGGGGTCACACATAGAAATCCGTTTTTGGAAGTGATTTCCATGACCAATCCGTTTTTTTTTAGTGCTTTTTGAACGTCCTACACCCCTGGACGTTTTTTAGACTTTGTCATTTTTTCCTTTTTTTCATTAAAAACGGATATGCATTAACGCATGCGTTAACGCAGGTGCCTATATGTGCCATGCGTTAACGCATGCGTTTCCCATAGGGCCCCATGTTAAAAAAACGCATGCGTTTTTTAACTGATGCCAAGAACGTTGCTAGCAATGTTTTTGGCTCAAAAACGGACATAGCAATGTTTTTAGGTCCAGAAAAAAACTGACAGGGTGTTTATTACATCCAATCCGTTTTTCTGTCAGTTTTTGGACTTAGAAAAAAAAAATGCCAAAAATGAAGCCAAAAACGGACCAAGGGCTTATGTGTGACCCTAGCCTAAAACTCAGGAGACACGAATTCCACACAAATACAATGACATGACTCAAAATGTTATAGGCTAACATTCTATTGTGACATCACTGCTTTGTTCCATTCCTAATAAAAGTTAGTTATTCTGCACTGGCAATGACAGGCTGTACACCTTGTCTAATATATAAAGCTGAGTGTGTGTATGCATCATAGCCCTGCCCATTCCACATATCCACACCCAATTTGCAGCCTGCATCTCCACATAGCCCTGCCCCCTCCACATAGCCCTGCTTCTTTAGCTGGCTTGTACTATCTATATAGTACAATGCAGCCTTATAGTCCTCCATATAGCATAATGCAGCCTCATAGCCCTCCATATAGTATAATACAGTCTCATATCCTCTCCATATAGTATAACACAGCTGCATAGCCTCTCCATATAGTATTAATATAGCCTCATATCCCTCCATATAGTATAATTCAGACTCATAGTCTTTCCATATAGTACAATATTGCCTCATATCCCTCCATATAGTATAATACAGCCTCATAGCCTTCCAGCATAATGCAGCCTCTTAGCCCTCCATATTATGCAGCCTCATAGCCCTCCATATAGCATAATGCAGGCTCATAGCCCTCCATATATTGTAATGCAGCCTCAAAGCCCTTCATATAATATAATGCAACCTCATAGCCCTCCATATAGCATAATGCAGTGTCATATCTTTCCATACCTAATATATAAATCTGAGTGTATATATGTATGTGTCTTTGTATCTAAGTGCTTACATCACAATAGAATAGAATACAAAGTAGAACTTAGGAGACACAAATACAGCACAAATAAAGTGACATGACTCGGAAGGTTATAGGCTAACATTCTATTGTGACATCATTGTTTTGTTCTATAACTTAAAACAGTTAGCTACTATGCCCAGGCAATGCCGGACTCTACAGCTAGTAGTTGATAAAAAGCATTTTATCTCCCCCTCACTCTCCCGCCCAGCCAGTTGTCAGGAGAGACAGCTGGGCAGGAAAGAGAAAGGAAGAAAGTGTTTGTACCTTAGGTTATCATGACCACCTGGGCGTGATAATCACGGAAGGAAGTTGGCTATGGACACAAAAACAATGCACTTAAAGACTAGTCACTGCCTCATTTACTTGTGAAATTGTAAGTTATAAAATGCTTTTTATCAACCATACCACTACACTTTTAGCTCAGACAGGGATGCTTAAGAATGTACTATGAAGTTGCAGAGATAGACAGTGATAGCTTGGGGGGCATAAACGACCTGACAGATTTCCTTTAAAGCAATGTTCCCCAACTCCAGCCCTCAAGGCCCACCAGCAGTGCATATCTTTAGGATTTTCTTAGTATTGCACAGGTGATAATTTAATTACCTGCACAGGTGATGATTCCAACTACAACTTTAGTTGTTTTCTAAAGCACTGCCTAACCCAGGGATCTCAAACTCCAGGCCTCACGGGTCTGAAACAGTGCATGTTTTCAGGATCTCCTTGCATTACAACAATCAGTCATACACACACACACACGCACAAATCTGACTTTTATGGAAGAGTGGCAAGAAGAAAGCCACTACTCAAAGATATCCATAAAAAGTCTTGTATGAAGTTTGCCACAAGCCACCTGGCAGTCACACCAAACGTGTGGAATAAGGTGCACTGGTCAGATGAAACCAAAATCAAACTTTTTGGCCACAATGCAAAACGATATGTTTGGCGTAAAAGCAACACAGCTCATCACCCTCAAAACACCATCCCAACTGTCAAATATGATGGAGGCAGCATCATGGTTTGGGCCTGCTTTTCTTCAGCAGGGAAGATGGTTAAAATTGATGGGAAGATAAACAGAGCCAAACACAGGACCATTCTGGAAGAAAACCTATTGGAGTCTGCAAAAGACCTGAGACTGGGACAAAGATTTATCTTCCAACAAGACAATGATCCCAAACATAAAGCAAAATCTACAATGGAACGGTTCAAAAATAAACGTATCCAGGTGTTAGAATGGCCAAGTCACAGTCCAGACCTGAGTCCAATCGAGAATCTGTGGAAAGAGCTGAAAACTGCTGTTCACAAACACTCTCCATCCAATCTCACTGAGCTCCAGCTGTTTTGCAAGGAAGAATGGGCAAGAATTTCAGTCTCTTGATGTGCAAAACTGATAGAGACATACCCCAAGCGACTTGCAGCTGTAATCGCAGCAAAAGGTGGAGCTACAAAGTATTAACTGAAGGGGGCGAATAATATTGCACACCCCACTTTTCAGTTTTTTGTTCGTTAAAAAAGTTTAAAATATGCAATAAATTTCGTTCCACTTCACGATTGTGTCCCACTTGTTGTTGATTCTTCACAAAAAAATTTGAATTTATATCTTCATGTTTGAAGCCTGAAATGTGGCAAAAGGTTGAAAAGTTCAAGGGAGCTGAATACTTTCACAAGGCACTGTAAATGACAGCAAGCTGCTCAGTAAGTCATGCATCGCTGGAATCATGGTCTCTTCCCCTACATTATGGTGCTCTCCAATGGGGTAGCAAGAACTCTGTAGAGAGATTGCTTATAAATTCAAAGTAGGTTTGTATATGTTCTGTGTAGATTTTCTGAAGAATTTATGCTTGTTTTCATACTACTAATATATGTAGATGCTATTCAGCTCCGATAAAAAAGCATATTGATATATTCACTTCATTTCAATAGGTGGATATTATCCAAAAATCTATCTGCATACATTTGCATTCTATTTTGGATTCATTTGAAATAAGTGGCAAAAAAATATTATAATGCAACAGTACAAGAAAACTTCAAGTTTAGAATCCAATACAGACAGGTAATCAATATTTGGTTACAGATATACTGTCTTCTGTGTCTTTTATGCCACTGCATCAATAATCTATAACCAGTTTTTGCAAATAAAAGTTTTTTTTTTTTTTATCACCGGGTTCCCAGGCGCAGCCCTGCATTAGCTGGGACTGCACCAGATGATACGTTTCAATGTACTGTAACAGCCTTTCCCCATCATGTTTTACAAGTTCATTGCCTGCAGTATTTACTAACCGTACCTTCTGTTATAGTATAACTGCTACATTTTATATATGACTAAGATAAACCTCAGCAGCATTTATTGTGTGAATGCTACACATTTTGTGATGAACTCTGCTATTATTGTGATGTTGAATATACTATTAAAATCTACACTTGATTTATGTGATATGTTTGCTTTTTCCATTTCTTGTTTGACTCTCTAAGCGAGCTGTAACGCTGACATTTCCTTTACGGGATTACATCTTAAAGTAAATTACATTCAGAGTAGAAAAAATAGTCGACTTTTCACACACACACACAATATGCCATGTCCGACCAATAACTACATCTGGTATTCCATTCATCCCTATTCAAATAATTGGGGCCGAGCTGATGCCAGGTAGAGTTTATAGACTAGACTAGTACCACTCTGTGGAAAAACTAAGAAGTTTTTTCTTCCAATCCATAACCCTTGAAGCCTATTTGTCCTACTTTTATTACAAGCTTCAGGAATCTCCAGAAAGCCTTATTACACCCAAGAATGGCTTTGGCAATGTATGGTCCATCATTTAAGAAGTGACCATATTAGCATGACCATGCAAAGAAAAAATTTGGAATTAATAAGATCTGTATGGTACGTCCTGCGCAATTCTAAATAATTGCAATAACAAATGACTTTATAACAGTGGTGTAGCTACTAGGGGTAGCAGAGGGGCAAATTCCTTGGGCCCACTCTCACAATGGAGTCCACCTACACTGACTGCCACTCTTAAAGACAAACCATTACCCTTTTGATGCTTTTTAGATATTAATATGAGCAAACAAGTAGCGTAGAGCTGAAATAAGCCATACTATATGCGTCCTGTATGGGTCATTTTAGAAAAATCATCTTAATAATAATAATAATAATAATAAACATATTACGCAGCACTTTACAATTCAGAGGGGACATACAAACAATATGAGACAATGCAGAGTAACAAAGATTAAGAAACCATGAGGAGTGAGGTCCCTGCTCACAAGCTTACAATCTATGAGGAAATAGGGGAGGTACAAAACGTAAATGGTAACAAGTGCCGTCATATATTGACCAGACATTAATATAATAAATAGGGAATTCACCTAATGGTGCATGATTCAGTCACCTTTTGTATCTTCTATCTTCTGGGGTTTGTAGTGCTGCTCGGAAGATAAGACTGCCTCTGATCTTCATTATACCTTATTTCTCCTTCTCTTTGTATGCCTGTGACATCGGTTCCGCAGGCTGGCTGACTGTATATAGAGGCTATGCAGACTGTATATAGAGGCTGTGCTGGGGAGTATAGAGGCTGTGCTGACTGTATATAGAGGCTTTGCTGACTGTATGTGGAGGCTGTGCTGAAGTATATAGAGGCTGTGCAGACTGTATATAGAGGCTATGCAGACTGTATATAAAGGCTATGCAGACTGTATATAGAGGCTGGCTGACTGTATATAGAGGCTATGCAGACTGTATATAGAGGCTGTGCTGGGGAGTATAGAGGCTGTGCTGACTGTATATAGAGGCTTTGCTGACTGTATGTGGAGGCTGTGATGACTGTATATAGAGGCTGTGCTGACTGTATATAGAGGCTGTGCTGACTGTATATAGAGGCTGTGCTGAAGTATATAGAGGCTGTGCTGACTGTATACAGAAGCTATGCTGACTGTATATAGAAGCTGTGCTGAAGAGATTTATATGTAACCCTCGCACATGGTAACAAAATGAAAAAGAAATCTCGGAACTGCTTAATAAAATAGTTTATTGAGATACAGTATTCAGATATCGTATTGATCGGTATCAATTATTTTGATCGTGTATTACAGTGGTGTGACGTTTCGGCACTAACAAATCGTGCCTTCTTCAGACAAGAATTTTATCTAAATGCATAACAGAAAAGAAAATCAATCACCACATCAATAAACATACAATATAAAACAATACACGTATGAAACCATCTGGCATCGTAGTCTGACACATCGATAACCACGAAATCGAGCATTGTAAGCACATCAATTACATAATGTAAATAACCAAAATTGTACTCCAATTTAAAATTTAAAGATATATACCTGTTATAACGTATTATGTTCAAAGAACCGGAACATACGCATATCATACTAAAATCTGTATATAGAAAAAAGAAAAGAAAATACGGTAACCATTACAATCAAGATAATCCATGAATTGAAAAATTATACAACAACAGTATACAATGTAGCTCATATAATAGAGCTATGAGATTAAAAGAAAAAAGAAAAAAGTGAAAAAGGTGAATAATCAAGGCGTAGGATCACTAGGAAATATGAAAGGATCATACTCTGAGATTGGACAGGCAAGAGACCTCAAGGTAGACCATAAAAATCAAACAAGGCAATAGCCCTATATATTACGCACCGGTTGATTTGAACGTTGATCCAAGCCTTCTAATTTTCAATTTCTATAGAAGCTGTGCTGACTGTATATAGAGACTATGCTGACTGTATATAGAGACTGTGCTGACTGTATATAGAGGTGGTGCTGACTGTATAAAGAGACTGTGCTGACTGCATATAGAGGCTGCATGTGCTGACTATATATAAAGATTTTGCTGGGGTATATAGAGGCTATGCAGACTGTATATAGAGGCTTGCTAACTGTATATAGAGGCTATGCAGACTGTATATAGAGGCTGTGATGACAGTATATAGAGACTGTGCTGACTGTATATAGAGGCTGCCTGTGCTGACTGTATATAGAGGTGTTGCTGGGGTATATAGAGGCTATGCAGACTGTATATAGAGGCTATGCAGACTATATATAGAGGCTATGCAGACTGTATATAGAGGCTATGCAGACTGTATATAGAGGCTGGCTGACTGTATATAGAGGCTATGCAAACTTTATATAGAGGCTGTGCTGGGGTATATAGAGGCTTTGCTGACTGTATATAGAGGCTTTGCTGACTGTATATAGAGGGTGTGATGACTGTATATAGAAGCTGCCTGTGCTGACTGTATATAGAGGCTGTGCTGACAGTATATAGAGGCTGTGCTGAAAGTATATAGAGGCTGTGCTGACTGTATATAGAGGCTGCCTGTGCTGACTGTATATAGAGGCTTTGCTGACTCTATATAGAGGCTGTGCTGACTGTATATAGAAGCTGCCTGTGCTGACTGTATATAGAGGTTGTGCTGACTGTATATAGAGGCTGTGCTGGGGTATATAGAGGCTGTGCTGACTGTATATAGTGTCTGTGCTGACTGTATATAGAGGCTGTGCTGACTCTATATACAGACTGTGCTGACTCTATATAGAGGCTGTGCTGGTGTATATAGAGGCTCACCTGACTGAATGACACTGTGACCAGGAAGCCCAGTATGGAAAGAGGAGGGCAGTGTGATGAGGGGCAGGGTGGAGGGCAAGCGCCAGAAGAGGGATAGTGTGTAAACCATATTTTGTGCAGAGAACAGTGAGGAAGAGCAATTATTTATTACGGAGCTCAGTGTAGGGCAGATATTTTTACTCATGAGAATTTTGATCATTTTGCTATTTTTAAAGATATCGTGTCGGCATGTGCTGAAGACTGGAGAAGATGGACGTCTCCAGAGATCAGCTGTGGATGTGAAGAGTCATTATGGTGTCAGGACAAGATGAAGAAAAGAAAAAGATCACAATCCGAGACAAGGTCATCTATAAGGTACCTGGATGTAAATGATTACCGTATTTTTGATACTGACTAATTTTCATCAGTACTGTAGTTCCTGTATGATCTGATGGTGACTGGTAACAACAACTCCCAGTAGCTCCTTACCACCATTGTTAAGGAAATAGTAGGAGTTGTAGGTTCATGCAGCACAAATGTGTATGGGTCTGACCTGACATTACAAGCGTTTTACCATTTACTGATGTTGGTACTGATGATGAATTTCTGTACTGATGAGGATTGTGAAGCTGTGTTTCTAAAGTGATGGGGGTTATATGGATGGGGGTTCTAGTTATATATTTTTTGCATCTCTGGTGGTTCTAATGATTGATGAAATTTGTTTCTGATGAGGTCTTTGGTGATTTATTTCTGTACTTCTGGTGGATCTGGTGTTGTATTTCTGCACTGATGAGGCTTTTGACATTGTGTTTCTGTACTGATAGGGCTACATGGATGCATTTTTGTACCTCTGGTGGGACTGCTGGTTATTTATCTACTGATGAAGGTTGGGATGCTGTGTTTCTGTACTGACAGAGGTTATATGGATGTATTTCTGTACCTCTGGTGGGTCTGGTGATGCAGTTTTGTGCTATTATTGTGATACATGGCTACGTTCATAAAGTGTTGTGCCCTCACAATTTAAGGGTTCTATGTTTTTATTTGTTAGAAGCATTAAAGGGGTTGTCCCACATTTGTGATAAGTCTGCAGTCACTCCATGTGTCCCTCTATGTGACTGCAGACTTCTGAATTCTCACAGAGCACACACTGCTCACTGTCAGGATTCTCTGCTGCTGGAGGTGAGAGGTCATGAAACTTAAGTATGCGATTTACATACATGCAGTCACGTACTGACTAGACATGCGAGGTCTCGATCAATGAAAATGAACTGAATGAAGAATGAAGAATTGCATTCATGTGCTCACACAACTGTCCAATCTTCTATTAACACAAGAGAATCCTGACAGTGTGCAGACCACGCGCTGCGAGAATTCCGAGGTCCTCAGGCACCTAGAGGGACTACAGATTCATCTCACACCTGGACGAACCCTTTAATTTAAACACTAAGCCTGTAGCTCAATCCTAACAGCATATAATATACTTTGTTTTTTATTGAACATTGAGAGTATTAGGTATTGCAGCTCGTCGGCACATAACTGTAAGTGTGCAAATCGTATATGAATGATCGGTCACATGACGACTACTCAGACCGCTTGGGGGGGGGGCAAACTGAAGTCTTGCCCCGGGTGCCAGAGAACCTAGATACACCTTTGTATTACTATATGGGGAATCATGGATCATTATAACTATACTACTCAAAAAAATAAAGGGATCATGTTAAATGTTAAGTGTTCCCTTTATTTTTGTGAGCAGTCTTAGACCTATGCAATTGTCCATAAGTAGTACACTGCTCAAAACAATAAAGGGAACATTTAACATTTAAAATGTTCCCTTTATTATTTTGAGCAGTGTATATATTAGGTGGGTAAGGGAACATTTTCAGTATATATAGGGGGACCCGGGGCATTATTACTATATATTGGGGAATCAGGAAACATTATTACTAGGTATGGGGGATCAGAGAGCATTATTAGAATAGGGGAATCCAGAATTCATGGGGAATTATATTACATGGGGATCAGATGGCAATATTTACATGTTTGGAGTAATCAGGGATCATTATTACTACTACTATTTTTAACTGGTACTGTGGCAAAACTATATCGATGAGACATTATAGAGTACAGATCTAGGAAATACTGGGGGACACAGGCAAAGCAGGGCCCCTGTGCATGAACAATATATGGACTCTTTGCAGATTCCATTACTCTTCATAATACACAATTTCTAATGCTTTGGAGGTAGAGATGGGTCCACTTACCTCTTGGGCCCCTGTGCGGCTGCACACGTTGCACCAATATGTCCGCCCCTGGTAGGAGTAACTAAACTGATGTCTGTTGCACTATATTAGAAGAGTAAGGGTGCGTGCACACGGTCCGGAGCGGAGGAGCTGCATGTTGGACGCAGCTCCTCCGGACCTAAGGGAAGCTGCGGGTGGCCGCAGGGAGACCGCAGCCACCCTGTACTCACCGTGTGCAGCGGGTGCGGGGCGGCTTCTCCCTGCAGTCACCCGATGGGAGCCGCTTCCGGCTCCGCAGCATGAAATGAACATGCTGCGGAGGAGCGGAATGCTGGCAACCTGCACCAAAGATCGCTGTGGTCGGGTAAAGCATAGTGAGGATGGGATTTCTTGAAATCCCATCCACTATGCTTGTACTGTACTACGCAGCATTTTGGACGCAGCTGCAAGATGCTGCGTCCAAAACGCTGCGTACACTGATTGTGTGCACCAGGCCCGGACTGGTAGGCGGGACTACCGGGACTCCTCCCTATGGGCCGGTGGTGGGGGTGTGGCCGGGGGCCGGTGCTCCTGCTCCTCCGGCTGTAGGTCGGCTGTGAGTCATTGTGCGGTGGCCATCATGCACAGATGCAGGCCGGAGTCCCCAGCCCTGTCCCTGCCTGCCTGCACTCTCTGCACCCTCTCCTCCCCTCTATTAGACAAACTAATCTGTCTTTTCGGAGGAAGAGGGGAAGGGGTGTGTGCGGGGTCGGGGGCCACACCTCCATACATGTAGACACAGGGAGCTGAATGACCCCGGAAATACCAGCACCTGCGTTTCCGGGGTCAGAGGAGCTGTAATCAGCTCCCCGTGTCAGAGAGGAGCAGAGAGTAGGTGCAGTGCAGTGACGTCCTCATTCTCAGCAAACTGCAGGTGCAGGACGTCACCACAGTGTGAGGAGGAGGATGACATGGGGGCCAGGAGGAGGACGAGCCTGGTGCCAGCAGGAGGACACAGGAGGAGATCGAGCCTGGAGGCAGGAGGATGACATGGGGGCCAGGAGGAGGACGAGCCTGGAGGCAGGAGGATGACACAGGAGGAGCAGTAAGTATACACAGCTCATGGCCCTGAAGATGGGGGTGGGGGGCAGGAAGGCTAATTTTCCCCTCAGTGAGGAATAGCAGGCTCTCCTGCCCTGCACAGCCTGCAGTAATCACTCCCCCACACACATCTGATTGTCTTCTACCTATATGTGATTCATTATTAATGCACATAACTGCAGCCAGACCTCAGTGTAAATATGATCTCTGCAGATACATGTTCAGAGGGCAGTATATATACACCCTGGACTCTATTAACTCTCTGTGACCATTGTTCTTACACCTAGGTGAAATCTTTCATGGCTGCAGGAATTATTCTGCTTCATAGACCAGTCTAAGGCTGCCTTCACATTAGCGTTTGTGAACGCTGCGTATCGAACGCAGCCAAACGCTTGCGCACTTGTTTAACATGGGAACGCATGTGCCTGCGTTTGGCTGCGTTCGGTTGCGTTTGCGTTCAGATGCGCACAATTTGTGCGCCCTCCGAACGCAGCTTGTTGCATTTTATGTGCGGTCGCGGGCGCTTGTTTTATCTGCAAGCGCCCGCAAGCGGACAAACAATGCATGGATCTCAATGGATCCGCAGTGTCCTCCGCAAGACAGCACAGGAGAACGCTGCGGATCTTATTGATATCTCTCCCGGTGGCCACCGCTAATCAGCAGCGGCCACCGGAAGATCATGCAGAGCCACAGCTGATCTCCCGCCGGTGTCAGCGGGGAGAAACAGCTGATCTGACAGCTGTTTAAATCTCCCGCACTGACACCGAATAGGTGATGCCGGTGCGGGAGATTTGAAGCAGCGATCAGCTGCGACTGCACAAAAAATGCAAAAGGCTGCATTCGGAGGGCGCAAACGCAACCGAACGCAGCCAAACGCAGGCACATGCGTTCCCATGTTAAACATAGGAACGCAGTGCTCAAGCGTTTGGCTGCGTTCAGTACGCTGCGCTTGCAAACGCAAGTGTGAAGGCACCCTAAGCATGGGGAGTATGAGTATAACTACAGACCATGATTTACATACCCGAACCTAGGAGGAATAGCTCATGTATCACATAAAGTCACATTTTACTCTGTACCCAGGAGCTTCAATCTGTCTGTGTGCCTGAGCACAAAAGTTATTATAAGTATATAGTGTATAGGATAATACATCTAGTTTGGAAAATATGTAATGTAATATGGAGTAAATTAAATAACATACACTATATTGTATATAAACAGTATAAGGGATAGTAGTGTACAACATCTATTAATATCAAATGTGCAAAGTGTAACAAAAGATCAATAATAATAAAAATTACGAAATGTCTATTATATAGCATAGGATACATTATATAATACAATCTATGTAATGCCTAGTAAACAGCATATAACATAGTAAATAATGGTAGTATACAAGGAAAAGTACAGTACTGTACAACACGTGGTATAGTAATATGGAGAGTGTATATACTGTATAGAGTAGAGCAGGGGTCTCAAACATGCAGCCCCCGGGCTTCAAAGTGTGGCCCTCGGCACTGTGGACAATGTAAGGACGCCGGGATCCACTGTGCAGGTGGCCACCACGGTGCAGTGTGCTGGGGACTGCGACTTTATTATCACTTCCTGCGGCCGCTACGACAAGCTCCGAAACTCCTTCCCTCAGCTACATCAATGGAAGCTGGCGAGCCAATCGTATCACAGACTCGCAAGTGACGTCATCCAATCAGAAACCTCAAGTGATGTCATACACCAACGTCACTTGCGGGTCTGTGATCTGATTGGCCCGCCTGCTTCCATTGATGTAGCTGAGGGAAGGAGGCTCGGAGTTTGTCGTAGCGGCCGCAGGAAGTGATAATAAAGCCGCAGTCGCCGGCACTATGCACCATGGCGGCCCCTTACACAGCGTGCCGCGGTGGCCCTTTACACAGCGCACCGTGGCGCCCCCCTGCACAGTGGATCCCGGCATCGTTAAGGTGTGTGTGTGTGTGTGTGTGTGTGAGGGAGAGTGTGCCTGTGTGTATGAGAGTGTGTGTGTGTGTAGAAAGTGTGTGTATGAGAAAGTGAGTGTGTATGTGAGTGTGTATGAGAAAGTGTGTGTGTGTATATGAGTGTGTATGAGAGAGAGTGTATAAAAGTGTGTGTGTGTGTGTGTGTGTATAAGAGTGTGTATGAGAGAGTGTGAGTGTGTGTGAGTATGTATGAGAAAGTGTGTGTGTATATGAGTGTATGTATGAATGTATGCATGTGTGTATGTGAGTCTGTAAAAGTGTGTGTATATGAGTATGAGAAAGTGTGTGTGTATGTGAGTGTGTATGAGAAAGTGTGTGTATATGAGTGTGTATGAGAAAGTGTGTGTGTGTATGAGAGTGTGTGTGTGTAGAAAGTGTGTGTGTATGAGAAAGTGAGTGTGTATGTGAGTGTGTATGAGAAAGTGTGTGTGTGTATGAGAGTGTGTGTGTATGTGAGTATGTATGAGAAAGTGTGTGTGTATATGAGTGTGTGTATGAGAGTCTGTGTAAAAGTGTGTGTATGTGAGTATGAGAAAGTGTGTGTGTGTGTGTGTGTGAGTGAGTGTGTGTATGTGAGTGAGTATGAGAAAGTGTGTGTGTATGAGTGAGTGTGTGTATGGGAATGTGTATGAGTGTGTGTGTGTATGAGAGAGTGTGTGTGTGTATGAGAGAGTGTGTGTGTATGAGAGAGTGTGTGAAGAAGAGTGGGTGGGTGTAGAAGAGTGAGTGTATATGAGTGTGCGTGTGTGAGAGTGTGTGTGTGTGTGTGTGTGTGTGTGTGTGTGTATGAGAGTATGTATGTGAGAGTGTGTATGTGCGTGTATGAGAGTGTGTGTATGAGCGTGTGTGTGTGTGAGTGTGTATGAGAGACTGTGTGTGTGTGTGTGTGTGCGCGCAAGAAGAAGCGCGACCAGGTTGGGACATCACTACAAAGTGGCATCAGGATGAGGACATTTCTACAAGAAGAGGACCATGATGAGGACATTACTACAAGAGGACCAGGATGAGGACATTACTACAAGATGACGGTCAGATTGGGGACATTACTACATGAGGAGGACCAGGATGGGACATTACTACAAGAAGGGGATCAGGATGGTGACATTACTGCAAGAATGACCATAGTGGGGGACATTAATATAGGATGGGGACCAGTATGAGGACATTATTACAAGAAGGGGACCAGAACGGGGACATTACTACAAGAAGGGAACCACGTTGGGGACATTACTAAAAGGAGATCAGGATTTGATCATTACTACATTAAGCGAAAAATTCTGGAATTACTAAAAATGTCACTTAGTAATGCGGCCCTCCGATATCAATTTTTTTCTATGTGCGGCCCACCAACCCAGCCGAGTTTGAGAACCCTGGATTAGAGTATATCATGTATCGCATCCACTGTAAAGTATTGTAGTGCAGAAGACAAGGTAAAGTACATAGTCATATAGAAAGTGTATACTGTGCTATGTATAATGTATAGTATATAGAGAATACATGCTGATATATATTTTATGCTATGTAGTATATAATGAAATCTATCTAGTGTAGGTTGTGTATACAGTGTACACTATGTCCTGTATAACATGCAGTGTATGGCGTATACTTTGTAGTTTATAGTGTGCGCTCTGTGGTGTGTAGTATATAATATACCATATCATGCATAGTATGTATTATACCACTATCTGCGTTGTTATATATATATACACGGCACAGTACCAATTCTCCTGTCCTGTATACTGGGTGTTATCCTCTGTATCTGTATTATTCTGTATATATACACTGCACAGTACCAATTCTCCTGTCCTGTATACTGGGTATAATCCTCAGTATCTGTATTATTCTGTATATATACACTGCACAGTACCACTTCTCCTGTCCTGTATACTGGGTGTAATCCTCAGTATCTGTATTATTCTGTATATATACACTGCACAGTACCACTTCTCCTGTCCTGTATACTGGTATAATCCTCAGTATCTGTATTATTCTGTATATATACACTGCACAGTACCACTTCTCCTGTCCTGTATACTGGGTGTAATCCTCAGTATCTGTATTATTCTGTATATATACACTGTACAGTACCACTTCTCCTGTCCTGTATACTGGGTGTAATCCTCAGTATCTGTATTATTCTGTATATATACACTGCACAGCATCTCTTCTCCTGTCCTGTATACTGGATGTAATCCTCAGTATCTGTATTATTCTGTATATATACACTGCACAGTACCACTTCTCCTGTCCTGTATACTGGGTGTAATCCTCAGTATCTGTATTATTCTGTATATATATACACTGCACAGTACCACTTCTCCTGTCCTGTATACTGGGTGTAATCCTCAGTATCTGTATTATTCTGTATATATACACTGCACAGCACCACTTCTCTGTCATGTATACTGGGTGTAATCCTCAGTATCTGTATTATTCTGTATATATACACTGCACAGTGCCACTTCTCCTGTCCTGTATACTAGGTGTAATCCTCGGTATCTGTATTATTTTGTACATATACACTGCACAGTATCACTTCTTCTGTCCGGTATACTGGGTGTAATCCTCAGTATCTGTATTATTCTATATATACACTGCACAGTACCACTTCTCCTGTCCTGTATACTGGGTGTAATCCTCAGTATCTGTATTATTCTGTATATATACACTGCACAGTACCACTTCTCCTGTCCTGTATACTGGCTGTAATCCTCAGTATCTGTATTATTCTATATATATACACTGCACAGTACCACTTCTCCTGTCCTGTATACTGGCTGTAATCCTCAGTATCTGTATTATTCTGTATATATACACTGTACAGTACCACTTCTCCTGTCCTGTATACTGGGTGTTATCCTCAGGATCTGTATTATTCTGTATATATACACTGCACAGTACCACTTCTCCTGTCCTGTATACTGGGTGTAATCCTCGGTATCTGTATTATTCTGTATATATACACTGCACAGTACCACTTCTCCTGTCCTATATACTGGTTGTAATCCTCAGTATCTGTATTATTCTGTATATATACACTGCACAGTACCACTTCTCCTGTCCTATATACTGGGTGTAATCCTCAGTATCTGTATTATTCCTTATATATACACTGCACAGTACCACTTCTCCTGTCCTGTATACTGGGTGTAATCCTCAGTATCTGTATATATATATATATATATATATATATACACTGCACAGTACCACCTCTCCTGTCCTGTATACTGGGTGTAATCCTCAGTATCTGTATTATTCTGTGTATATACTCTGCACAGTACCACTTATCCTGTCCTGTATACTGGGTGTAATCCTCAGTATCTGTATTATTCTGTATATATACACTGCACAGTACCACTTCTCCTGTCCTGTATACTGGGTGTAATCCTCAGTATCTGTATTATTCTGTATATATACACTGCACAGTACCACTTCTCCTGTCCTGTTGTCAGAGAGGCAGTATTGGACTTTGTGATTTTTAGCATTTAACTTGTTTAAATTGATTATCCCCAATATGGTGTCATCACTTCTCTTCTGTACAGGTGATGACTTTCCCTTCGCTGGGGATTTGACCGCTGGGACTCCACAATCCTGAGAAACATGGCTTTGAACAGTAACATGTGAATGGAGCTGTGGTTGATTATTCCCTTTGTTGCACCATTCACATGTTGCTCTTCAGATAATTCCTTTAAGAAAGTGATGAGGCCATGACAACGTAAAAGCAAATTTCACTGATCTGGGCTGATGGGTGATATAGTGTGTGGGCTGGTGAGATCTTTTTTCCAGCGCTGCTTTTTGGTCCCAGTCCGGCCCTGGTGTGCACGCACCCAGAGATGTCCCTCTGCATAGTATGGCCAATCTCATTCACATTAAATGTGTCTTGCTACAAAAGTAATATAAGCAAGCTATGCTATTACTATAATAGTTTTCAGCCATCAGACTAATAATAGTAACATTTGTTTAGATCCTTATCCATATACTGCATGTGAAAAACATGTATTTTTAAAAATGTATTGTATTTATTTCAATTTCAGCAGTACCCTTTTCATTTTTTTGGCAATGATTTGCTCAATTATTAATAAAACACTGAAGCTACACCTTCATGTAATGAATGAACCTGACATCTTATACTATACTATATACTAGTAAGCTTGTGGAATACACAGAAATATTTCACATTTGTTAAAAAGAGAATGGATAGTAATGAAAATCCTTGCCCACATCAGTTTTCTGCAGGTCACAATGCAGGAAACTATTGTCTGTATTCGATAGATCAAAAGACAATACTTATCTTGGGTTATAAAATTTTTAGCCTTCTTAACTATATTTTTCTTGAGCTAAATTCACAACAGTTAGAAACAACGCCCTTTTGGGCTCAAAAGTAAGGGTCGACACCACCAACATAATAATTTTCGTGAGCGGGTCCCCTTAAGCATCCACATATTCAAACAGCATTGTAAAACAAGAGGAACTGAATATGATGCAAACACTGATTTTTTTATTAGAAGAATGACGTATTAAAAATAAGGGGTGACAAATAACGGTGCATACAAAAAGAGCCGATTACAGGGATTCAGGGAGTGAAGCAATCATAAGTACAAGGTATATTCAAGATTAAGCATGATTCTTTCAATACTCATTACATGTAGGATCCACAGAAAAATACATATATTAGTAACAATACAACAATGGTAAAAGCTGGCACCCAACTGCACGGCCAGCTGTACCTAAATAAAGTGCTTAGTGCTGTGCAGAGAGACTAGTAAAAACTAGCATAAGGAACTCTCAGTGCAGGGGGAGCAGCTAAGAGGACTATATATGTACATTGTGAAAGACCAGCAAATAACAGGTTACAAAGTCAATTGTCCGAACATACCCATATACACAATCAATAAATTCCCTTAGGCCTGATCACGGCTAGGAGCCCCAACACGGCGTTTCGCTGTGCTGGTGTGGTAACCACAGGACACATCCCCTTGAGGAAGCTGTGGTTACCACACCAGCACAGCGAAATGCCGCGTTGGGGCTCCTAGCCTCATGACCTGTGCCAAAGTAATCATGTAGCCCTAGTCTTAAATACCATGAGAGAGAACCTTCAGGAATACTGAAGAAATAATGAAATGCTTACATTAACACAATAAGTATATATTTTAGAGTAGCTATGGCGGTACATGAGTGAGGGAACTGGAAACCCACTATACATCCTAGATGGGCAGCGTATGTGACTTAACGCTAGGTTGTAACGAGCAGTTGGATGTTCGAACGGACACACTCTAGAACTCCTCTGGAACAATGATCGAGTTTCCCCTTGACTTCCATTATAATCAGGTACTCGAGTCGTGCCCATCTGAGCATCCAACTGCCCGTTCCGTGTAATGAGCACCCGAGCATGGTAGTGCTCGCTCATCACTAACAGTAAGCTTACATACTATAATTTAATTGTAATTTCATTATTTTTGCATTCGGTAAAACAAGGATAACACTAAATTCCTAGGTACGTACACCCAAAAGGATTCATTTTTGAACGAATAGTTCATTTTATGTTCAAATATTTTTATTGGTTTGCAAATAAAAGAACGATATAACATGCAGTATGATTAGCAGACATGATACAGAAATCAATGAAGTACAATAAAAGGAGATTAGTAATCTAGGTGGTACAATATGAAGAAAGATGTACAATCTATTTATTCATAGACCGAGGATGAATCAGAAATATATAACACTACTCAAGGCTGTAGTCGCTCGGTCAATGATTTACATAAATATCAATCATATTCCATTAATTTGATTATTTAATGAATAGCGAGTTGCTAAACAGTAACTTAACTATTTCGAATAGTTCATTTTAAGGAAATGTTCATTTTTACTTTTCTTTCCAACCCAATTTAATATGATTTTCAAATGTTTTTTTTCCAGGTAAGTAGCTATTCACCATTTTTACAGACTTCTAACTAAATTGATATTACATATCAAAATAAAAGACAAAATATGAAATGTCTCATAACTTTGCAATTACAACTTTAGCATTATGCCTTTAAATATAAGATCAGATTCACATATTTAGCCCTATAAGACGATATCTGGCCCCATACACTGTGAAGACATACTCATTGCTCAATATCATTTCTAATGGTTCAGGGCATGGCACTCCTGCTCCCTGCTATAGAATAAACATGTTTATTCATTGTGTTTGCAATGTGATATAACTCAGCAGTTCCACTTGGTTAATAGGTTATCAAGAATATTTGCTAAAATAGTAACTTTGTTTATTTTGCTGTTATCCACCCAGGGCATTTGTGAAAGAAGTCTGATTAGAGCTGTTTTATCAGGATGCCTTTGAAGTGGCCATTTAATCATGTACATAACAATTCATGACAAATGTTTTCACACAAATTAGTTTGTACCTTTCCTTACAAACCCAAACATTTTGACCAATCTGGTTCTCATACGAATGTGCCTCGCTAATAAAATGTGGAGATTCCTGAAATAATCAGATTGCTTTTCAAAAGCAGGGTCGATTAGCTATTACATTACCTATGAGTTAATCAATGCACCCAAGGTAAACAATTATATTAAAAATTTGGGAGTGTCTTTTGTGACACCTTAAAAGAAAAAAATTAAGAAATGTCTAAAAGGTGCCTCCTCTTTAGCTCCATAATTCAGTGGCTCTCCTCTTATTCTACGCTTTCCCTGCAGCAAATGTTAATCTGAAGTGGGGTGACATGGATAATATAACCTTTCCATACATGAAAACAAAAAAGTAAGGTTATTAATATTTTTTTTACATCTTTGGTTCCTTAGTTTTACTAATTTAAAGACTTGGGGTGCCATACTAATGCCAGATCACACATGCTTTTTTTAAGCATTTTTGTGCTGTATTTTTTTTTTCCTTAAATCCTTTTTTTATTAAGTTTCACAAATAACATACAGTTGTATAACATGATATTCCCCACATGTAAAGCCTGTAAAGTCTAAGGGTGCTTTCACATCAGCGTTTTTCATAATTCGCGGCAGATGCGGTGAAAAAACCGCATCTGCCGCGTTTGCCGCATAACCGTTCCACTTGCGGCGCGGTTGCGGTTTTTTCTATGCAAAGTATAGGCGTACTTGCGGCAGGTGCGGCAAGTGCGGTTTTGCACTTGCGGCAGGTGCGGCCGCAAAAAAAAACGCGGCTTACTGCGGTTTTTTTCGCGGCCGCACCTGCCGCAAGTGCAAAACCGCACTTGCCGCACCTGCCGCAAGTATGCCTATACTTTGCATAGAAAAAACCGCAACCGCACCGCAAGTGGAACGGTTATGCGGCAAACGCGGCAGATGCGGTTTTTTCACCGCATCTGCCGCGAATTACGAAAAACGCTGATGTGAAAGGGCCCTAAATTGTCCATTCATGAAGACGTGCATCTCAGATCTATCCGCATTTCATGTGGCGATACACGTGTCAGTCTGTAATCAGTAAGTATGTGAGCTTAGTATAGGAAAACTTTAACCCCCTCCCCAAAAAAAGACAAAAGAAAAATGAATAAAAAAAGAAAAGAAAAAAAGAAAAAGAAGGGAATGAGAAAATAGAAAGAAAGAAAGAAAGAAAGAGGACCCCTTCACCCACCCCCCTACCAACCCCTCAGCTCCACTCTATAGTAATACTAATAACCATTCGACTTCTTGATAAATAGCTCCACCACCCCACCCGGCGACCACCACCACAGTATCGGTCTTTTGTTATGGTTGTGTTTCATAGTGCCCGTGACCTTCAGTGGGCCAAGCGTGCCATGTAAGTCCTCTAAGTTAGGCTGCCTTCACATTTGCGTATGGGAAGGCAGCGTATGCTGCGTTCCCATACGCAGTCAAACGCATGCGCACTGCGTTCCTATGTTTAACATAGGAACGCATAGTGCCTGCGCTTGCTGCGTTCGGGTGCGGATGCGGAAGATATCTGCTCCCTCCAGGGTCTCCCTGTCCTCACCCAGGACGCAGCATGTTGCATTTTTTGTGCGCTCGGGGACCTTGGAAAATCAGCAAGCTTCCCCAAGCGCACAAAAAAAACATTGGCGTCAATGGGTCCGCAGTGTTCTGCGCTTGACAGCGCAGGAGAACGCTGCGGACCCATTGAAATCTCTCCCGGTGGCCGCCGGTGATGTCACAGGAGATCACCGACGGCCACCGGGAGATCAGCTGAGCCTCTGCTGATCTCCTCTTCCCCGCCGCCGGTAAGCTCCGGGACATGTCAGCGGGGAGAAACAGCTGATGTGACAGCTGTTTGAATCTTCCCGCGCCGACATCTCCTCTCGGTGTCGGCGCGGGAGATTCAAACAGCTGTCAAATCAGCTGTTTCTCCCCGCTGACATGTCCTGGAGCTTACCAGCGGCGGGGAGGAGGAGATCTCCGCCGCTGATCTCCGCCTCCAACCCGCCCCCGGACAACGCCGATTGGCTGCCCGTGCTCCCTAGTGATGTGTCCGCAGGCGGACATTCTCCGCTGCGGACACATCATTAGACCCTGCGTTTCACTGCGTTTGTGTCTGCATGCCATCAGCATGCAGACACAAACGCAAATGTGAAGGTAGCCATGTTGTGTTATAGAAGGGATATACTAATTGTTGGATGTAATCCCCGGAAAGTTGATCCATTTTGAAAGGTCTCCATGTCGCGAAGAATTTAGTTGTTCTGGTGTCCCTGTCCCCTTCTTCTCCCACCTTCTCAGCCAGCATTGGCCCCTTCAGATCAATCAGTAGTTCTGATAGTGTCGGTGTTACTGCTGTCAACCAGTGTCGCAGTACCAGCCATTTATGTAGCACCATGATGGAGTATAGTAATTTTCTTTACACCTTGTCTAGACCCAGGTCTCCCTGGTTATGGAATATCCACAGTAAGCAGTTTAGTGGGACACGATGCTGTAGTATGCGTTGTGTCCAGCTCCTCACTACCTTCTGGGATTGGAGGATAACCCTGCATTCCCATATCCCATGGAGCATGTCTACCCCCTTGTCCACACATTTTGGACATGACTGTTTTCTATCTGGATGGGTCTTGTTGTGCTGTATGCAGTCATGTACCTATGTACCTACGAATTATCTTCTGGTTTGTTTTAGGAACAATTGTGTTTCATAAGTGAAATAATATAATACAGCAATATCTATTTCTTATCTCAAATATGTTTCCCAGTAGAACAATATTTTAATCGTTATTTAAAGGAGGTGAAAAGCAAGCACCTATTCCCCTTAGAAAAAGGTATAACATTATTCTATTAGATTATGCATTGATGAAAAATGTTACTTAGGCTACTTTCACATTAGCCTTTTTTAATGCTGTGTATGCTGCTCATGCGGAAATGCATGCCAAAACCCATGCAAACGCATTGTTACACAGCGTTTTTTATCAGCATTAGCGTAAGCAAGACATAAAAAAAGCAGCACATACATGTGTTTGTATGTGTTTTGGCATGCGTTTGCATTTTCTTTGCACATGCGTTCAATATTTCCATGAGTGTTTTCTTGAATTTTTAAGACAAGCCACTTCCAAAGTGCATGTCTTAAAGAGGACCTGTCACCAAACCAGGCATGGTGATCTAATTACAGCACTGGATGCAGCATGTCTCCAGTATGCAGGCAAGGGGTCACCCAGCACTTGAGCAGCCCTGTACCCCGAGATAATACACTTAGAAAACTTACATGCTACAGCCAGTAAGGAGGTGGCTATTGGCTGCAGCCAAGGGCAGATTCACACCCCCTGCCTGTGTAATCTGCCCACCGCTGCCAATCATTCTCTCCCTGTCTGCAGCATTGAAACAGTGTTTTTTTTTCTCTCCCGTGTAGCCCCGCCCCAGGGAGAGAAAAAAAAACTCTGTTTAAATGCTGCAGACAGGGAGAGAATGATTGGCAGCGGTGGGCAGATTACACAGGCAGGGGGTGTGAATCTGTCCTTGGCTGCAGCCCCTAGCCACCTACTTATTGGCTGTAGCATGTACGTTTTCTAAGTGTATTATCTCGGGGTACAGGGCTGCTCAAGTGCTGGGGGACCCCTTGTCTGCATGCTGCAGACATGCTGCATCCAGTGCTGTAATTAGATCACCATGCCTGGTTTGGTGACAGGTCCTCTTTAAGGGAAATCACTTCCTGGGAATGCGCTGTGTGTCATACACATGCACATCGAACACAGCCATGCGCAAGCAATTGTGCACCAATGCGCACCAATAGAGAATAATGTGTTGTTTTTACGCACTCATGCGCATGCTTGCCCATTTTTCAGTAATCAAAAAATGAAACATGTTGCCTTCGCCGGGCGCAAAGAAACCATGCACAGGGATGCATACGCAGATATACTGATGCCAACGCAGGTCCCTGCAGACACCTGCGCACACCATGTTGAAGATAGGTGCGCAATACGCCTTAAGATTTTAAAAAAGAGCTACACAGCATACTCTGCGCTCTAAAATGCTAATGTGAAACCGGTCTTAGTCTTAGGGTATTTTTACACGCCGCAACCGTGGGAGACATTTTTGGCGGCGTTATTTCTCGCTGGAATGATCGCCACCGAATTGCCTCCTTATTGCAGTGTATAAATTGGGAATTTGGCGATGATAAAACCAATGTCGCCTGGTTTCGATTTCAGAGCTGGGCTCTAAAACTAGGCGACCGAGGTGAGGTGACATATCGCCGCCAAATTCCCGATTTACATGCCGCAATAAGGAGGCAATTGGGAAGAAATGTGGCAGCGATATTTCCAGGTCGCAATATCGCTGCCAACATTTCTCACCGCAGTTGTGGCATGTAAAAGTACCCTTAGAAACACAACTGTCATTTTAATTTTTATTTCATGAATCAATAGTACACATAAAAATAAGCAACCTTGTATTATAACTTATGAGAAAAAATTGCTTCTTTCTCTGCCAGAACTCATCAGTTATTTTAAATATTCTCAATTCTGAGGTAAGAAGTGTATTTTATAAAAACTTTCCCATTAGGGTAAGTGCACACTGGCCGGGTTTTCGGCGGTTTACCTGTGTAAACCGCCGTTTTGTTTACATTAGTTTTATGTTAATTTATGTTAATCCAAACCGGCGTTTGGATTAACATTAAAACTAATGTAAACAGCCCAAGGCAGTGCACACACCGGCGGTTACCCAGCGTCATCCGTTGCTAACCCGCAGGTTTCCCAGCGGGTTAGCAAAGAATGACCATGTTCTAAAAAACGGCGGTTCTGCAGCGGCTGCAAGCAGAATCATGTGCTGCTTCCAGCCGCTGCAGAATCGCCGCCGAGAACCCGCTGGGCAGCCGCCGGATACCGCCCGGCTCCCGCCGCACATACCCGCCAGGAAGCCGGTGGACGGCGCCGGAGCTTCCTGGCGGGTTCCGCCCAGCCGCCGCCGACCAACCCGCCGGTAAGTGTGAACTTACCCTTACTGAGATAGGAGATTGCAGCTGTTACTGATGAGATCTCATGTAGATAGGAGATGGAGGAGCTATAGGCAGAGAGAGGAGGTAGAGGCAGGAGGTAGAGGCAGAACACTTTCCCTTCTCCCTCATCTATCTACACAGAATCTTATCAATAAGTACTGCCATCTCCTATCTCAGTAATGGGAAAGTCTTCACTGAACACAAATTTAATATCAGAATTGAGAATTTTTATAATGGCTGATCAATTCTGGCAGAAGTAGAAGCTTATTTGTCTAATAAGACATATTACAAGGTCACTTATTTTACCCCATTCACCCCCAGCTGATTTTCAGTTTTTTTTTTTCATTTTTCCTTCCCCTTCTCACAAGAGCCATACCTTTTTTAGTTTTCTTTCAATATAGACATATGTGGGCTTGTGTGTGTGTGTGAGATGAGTTGTACCTTTGAATGACATCATTTATTTTACCATATAGTGAACTGGAAAACAAAAACTAATTATTCCAAGTGCAGTGAAATGACAAAAAAAAGTGTAATTACATGTTTGTTTGTTTTATTCACCATGTTCACTATATAGAAAAACTGACTTGTCAGTATGATGCCTCTGGTCGGTACGAGTTCATAGATACCAAACATGTATAGTTTTACAGTTACCGTATATACTCGTGTATAAGCCGAGTTTTTCAGCCCAAAAATTGGGCTGAAAAGTCCCCCCCTCGGCTTATACACGGGTCATATGGTATGCTGTGGGGGGGGGTGCTGTGACCGGGGGCTGCAGGAGGCAGGAGGGGGCCGCGGTAACCGCAGGCGGTCACGTGGGGCCGCCTCATTAGTGCAATGAATATGCACGGCATCCCCCCGTCCATCAACGGCGGGGGATGCCGTGCATATTGCAATACACAGCCCCCCCCCTCCTTATTATGGGACCCCCGGTTAGTAATAAACAGCCCCCCCCTCCTTATCATGTCCCCCCCCAGGCTGCGGCAAGTTGTCAAAATAACAAACTTTCATTCATCACCTTCCGGCGCAGCTCCTCCGCTCCTCTGCTCCTCCGCTCCTCCGGTCCTCCGCTCGCCGGCTTCTTCTTCCTGCTTGTGCCGGTGTCATGTGACCGGGCGCAGGAGATGACGTCATTTCCTGCGCGCGGTCACAGAAGCCGGCACAAGAAGAAGAAGAAGTCGGGACCGGAGGAGCGGTTGAGCGGAGGACCGGAGGAGCGGAGGAGCTGCGCCGGAAGGTGATGTATGAAAGTTTGTTATTTTGACAGCTTGCCGCAGCCTGGGGGGGGGACATGATAAGGAGGTGGGGAGGATACTATCACTGGGGCTGTATACTACCACTGGGGCTGCTGGATACAACCACTGGGGCTGTATATACCTCTGGGGCTGCTGTATACTACACTGGGGCTGTATATACCCCTGGGGCTGCTGGATACAACCACTGGGGCTGTATATACCTCTGGGGCTGCTGTATACTACACTAAGGCTGTATATACCACTGGGGCTGCTGGATACAACCACTGGGGCTGTATATACCTCTGGGGCTGCTGTATACTACCACTGGGGCTGTATATACCTCTGGGGCTGCTGTATACTACCACTGGGGCTGTATATACCTCTGGGGCTGCTGGATACTACCACTGGGGCTGCTGTATACTACCACTGGGGCTGTATATACCTCTGGGGCTGCTGTATACTACCACTGGGGCTGTATATACCTCTGGGGCTGCTGCTGTATACTACCTCTGGGGCTGCTGTATACTACCACTGGGGCTGCTGTATATACCTTTGGGGCTGCTGTATACTACCTCTGGGGCTGCTGTATACTACCTCTGGGGATGCTGTATATTACCACTGGGGCTGTATATACCTCTGGGGCTGCTGTATACTACCACTGGGGCTGTATATACCACTGGGGCTGCTGTATACTAATCACTGGGGCTGCTGCTGCTGTATATACCACTGGGGCTGTATATACCACTGGGGCTGCTGTATACACCTCTGGGGCTGCTGTATACTACCTCTGGGGCTGCTGTATACTACCTCTGGGGATGCTGTATACTACCACTGGGGCTGCTGTATATACCTCTGGGGCTGCTGTATACCACACTGCTGGGGGCTGTATACCTGTGCTGGGGTCCACCCTCGGCTTATACACGAGTCAATAGGTTTTCCCAGGTTTTGGGGCAAAAGTAGGGGGTCGGCTTATACACGGGTCGGCTTATACACGAGTATATACGGTATATATAAATAATTAAAAAGAAATCAGAAGTTTTTAACAAAAAAGAATTGCACTTTTGGTGCCATTGTAGAGTTATTTTTTGGGGGGAATCTGGAGCTGACTGATGGCTTATTTTTTGCGACTTGAGCTGATGTTTCTATTTATATCATTTTTGGGTAGATGGTTTATTTTGATCGCCTGTCATTGCAACTTATTGCAATGTTACGGCGACAAAAAAATCTTACATTTACAGGAAAGTACAGAAAAACTGAGTCAGAGCTGATATATGTGAACATGCCTGTAGAGCAGGGGTCTCAAACACGCGGCCCAGGGGCACCATGCGGCCCCCGGGGCTTCAAAGTGCGGCCCGTGGCACCATGGACAATGTAAGGATGCTGGGATCCACTGTGCAGGGGGCTACCACGGTGCGCTCTGTAAGGGGCCACCGCGGTGCAATGTGCTGGGGACTGTGGCTTTATTATCACTTCCTGCTTAGCGCTGGTAACCATAATAAACACCGGGTATCTAGGCAACGCGCGCTTACCATGGGTACCAGCCTGTGAGGTCGCTGATCGCTGGTCTCTCGCTGTCACATGCAGCGATTCGTGCTGACCAGCGGGAGACCAAGGACCAAAAAATGGTCCTGAACTATGTGCAGCAATCAGCGACCTCACAGCAGGGGCCTGATCGCTGCTACATGTCACACATAGCGACATCGTTGGGGAGATCACTGTTACGTCACAAAACCTGTGACGTATCAGCGATCTCGCTAGTGATCTCGCTATGTGTGACGGGGCTTTAGTCTAATGTACATGGAGTCTCTTGAAGGTCCAATAGACTTTATATGTTGTTGAGTCAGTTGCTGAATGTGACAAGAGGAGGTATGAATAGAAAGGGGACCTAGGAGAAAATGTTATGTCTTATGTTGGTACTTTTAACTTTGAAGTGACAAGCGATTATGAAGAATATAAAAAGCATCAGTTATTTTGCATTATTAGATTTTTAAGAGAAATAGGAGTAATAGTCTAAAATAGTTTTGAAGAAATCCTACATTGTGGTCTCTGTACAAACATGCCAGCAGTGGGTATTAAATGATCTGCCATTTAATAATATTATAGTCTTTTGTGCCTGAGTTTCCTGGTCAGCAGTTAGGAGCATAAGCTTAGTTATTGCTGTCGTACATTCCAACACATCCACTTAAATCCACAGATGAATTATCACTGACAATTTCCAGAATGGTTTACTATGTCTCTGTGGTTTAAGCCATTGATGTCCAGGAACTCATTGATCAGAAGTAAAAATATCTTTATTACAGCAGAAGTAAGTGGAGGTTAATGTACCGCAATATTGTGTGCACATGTTACCTACACAAGTTGTTATTATTATTATTTTAGAATTTTATGCTATCATGCAGTATGTATAGGAATACATTTTTCTTGTATGCCAATATTCAATTTGATTTAAAAAATCTCCAAACATTATTGACATTTTATTGTTAAAACCAGGGCTGTGGACTCAGTAAGCCAAACATCCAACTCTTCAATTTCCCTGAATCTGACTCTGACTCCACCAAAATGGACACCGACTCTGACTCCACCATCTGACTCCATAAACATAGATGTGAAGTCAATAAGCCACATATCCGACTCCTCAGTTTCCCTGAATCCAACTCCGACTCCACCCAAAATGGGTATCATCTCCAAATCCATTACTCTGACTCCACAGTGCTGGTTAAAACATATTGAAATGTGTGAAGGTTTTTCTTATATTGTTCCAGATCAGACTAATGTTCTAATTTTTTTGTGACATTGGTAATTAAAAGGGTATATGCTTCCAGATATTTGTAATGATCTTAAAAAGAATCTGTCACCAGGAATTGGCTAAGGCTGGGGTAACACTTGGGCTGGGACTCACATTTCCAGGCAGCGCTAAAATCTTAGCAATTTCTGCCGTTGTGGACAGCATTAACAGCAAGCATTGCCTGGCAATGGGACTCTAGAAACCCGTAGTTTACCTTAGTTGCAGCCGCACACAGAGCTCCAGGATGGGCGCTTTTCAACAGCGCACAGGAAAACACTGCAGGCAGCATTTCCTGTGCACTCAACTAAAGCGTCCTGCTGCGCCCAAATTAGTTGACCTTGAAATATTTTGACACCAAAAATATTGTAATATCAATGGTTCTTTGTTTGTTACAGCAATTAAGAGGTAAAGGTTGTTACAAATGTAAAGTTACTACTCAATTAGAACCTATTTATATTCATATGAACTGGTCATAGTAACATACGCATAACTAAACATCAATTACCGTATATACTCGCGTATAAGCCGAGTTTTTCAGCCCAAGAATTGGGCTGAAAAGTTTCCCCTCGGCTTATACGCGAGCGGGACCCCTCACTGTTTGGCGCCCCCACCTCAGGATGCCCCCCCGCATGCAGCGCTGCGCTCATACATTACCAGCCTATCAGCTGTCATCCTCCGGTGGCGGATCGCGGCTCCCGGCTCCGGCTTCCATCTTCATCTGTGTCTTCCTGCATGTCACATGACTGGACGGCGTCGCGATGACGTCATCGCGATGAGCCCCGGCCACAAAGCAGGAAGACACAGATGAAGATGGAAGCCGGAGCCGGGAGCCGCGATCCGCCACCGGAGGATGACAGCTGATAGGCTGGTAATGTATGAGCGCAGTGCTGCATGCGGGGGGGGGGGGGCATCCTGAGGTGGGGGCGCCAAACAGTGAGGGGGGCCAGTGTTCTACCCCTGGGGCTGCTGTGTACTACCCCTGGGGCTGCTGTGTACTACCCCTGGGGCTGCTGTGTACTACCCCTGGGGCTGCTGTGTACTACCCCTGGGGCTGCTGTGTACTACCCCTGGGGCTGCTGTGTATACCCCTGGGGCTGCTGTGTATACCTCTGGGGCGGCTGCTGTAATAATGCTGGGGTCTGTATATACCACTGGGAAGGCTGCTGTATACCACTGGGGCTGTATATACCTCTGGGGCTGCTGTATACCACTGGGGCTGTATATACCTCTGGGGCTGCTGTATACTACCTAAGGGCTGCTGTATACTACCCCTGGGGATGCTGTATACTACCCCTGGGGCTGCTGTGTACCCCTGGGGCTGCTGTGTACCCCTGGGGCTGCTGTGTATACCCCTGGGGCTGCTGTGTATACCCCTGGGGCTGCTGTGTATACCCCTGGGGCTGCTGTGTATACCCCTGGGGCTGCTGTGTACACCCCTGGGGCTGCTGTGTACACCCCATGGGCTGCTGTGTATACCCCTGGGGCTGCTGTGTATACCCCTGGGGCTGCTGTATATACCTCTGGGGCTGCTGTGTACTACCTAAGGGCTGCTGTATACCACTGGGGCTGCTGTATATACTGCTGGGGGGGCCTATATACCACACTGCTGGGGGCTGTATACCTGTGCTGGGGTCCACCCTCGGCTTATACACGAGTCAATAGGTTTACCCAGGTTTTGGGGGCAAAAGTAGGGGGGTCGGCTTATACACGGGTCGGCTTATACACGAGTATATACGGTAGTTGGTTTCCAAATATGTCTCCATGGGCATCAACTGTCTTGTAAAAATATTTTGTCATGATCTGATCTTTGTCTTTGTATCAGCCATTACAATCTCTCAGGAAGGCTTTAGCTCCTAAAAGGAAACCAAGAATAAAGATGGATGCTCCTACGTCTGGCAAAATACTCTTTAAATAATAAAAAGTATTTATAACAAAATATGATGAATACTTGTCTACAGAGTTTCTATAAACTGCACCTTTGCCCAGTATCTCAGCATAGTTTTCTCACTATCTCTGTTTACTTTTGTTTTATCTCTTCAATGAATTGCTAAAAAATATTACGTACTGGTCTTAAACTTTGGTCCCAAGACTAATATTGTCTTTCTTTGTTCTTTCGTTAATTTTTTCTTTTGTTTTAAGGAACAGAGAAGCACAATGATCAAAATGTTCTTTGACGTTATCAGACTGTCAATAAAGCAATGCCATGGAAACACGTACACAGCTATCATACAATACTTATTTTTATTGGTCCACACCCCCTTGTGAAAAAGCTAACGCGAAACGCGCGTCAGGGGAGGCGGCCACAAGCAGGTAGCTATTTTGACCCTATCCACTGCCCTGATTGTATTTTGATTGTAACCACTTGGTACATATGTTTTGGGGCATGTGGCAATATTATACTTAGGTGGGCTATTAGGCCAGGAGACATACTGGATTGTTATCCTTGCACCTTTGCGTTGTATTTTGGTGGGGGTCCTGCTTGTGTGCTTGCTAGTGACATCTTTGCTGTGAGCTGACATATGTTGTCAATAAAGTTTGCTATGATTGCAAAATACTTTGGCCTTACTCCTGATCTTTTTCTATGAAGTTTTTTATAGGTCCAAATAGCATTAATTATTAAGAATACTTCTATTTCCTTCAGCTGATTTCTTCCACTAGTGTGGTCAGTAATACAGTATAATTCTTACCGGTTGGTCACCAAATTTAAAGAAAAGTGAAAAGTCTTGTAAGGAATGATACTGTAGTGGGAAATATCAATTGTATTATTTAGCAAATTTGCTATATTATTCAGAAGACAAGGAGTGGTGGATGAAAAATTGCTGTATGACTTAGGGTATCGTCACACTTGGCGACGCACCAGTGATCCCGACAACAATATGACCTGGTAGGCATCGCTGGTGCATCGCTATGTGGTCGCTGGTGAGATAACAAACAGTCAGATGTCACCAGAGACGCAGCAACGATATGGAATGATACAAAGGTCGTTGGGACCCTGTTTCTCAGACCTGTAGTATTGAGGTCGTTGGTCATTGTCCCTGTCAAACACACTGATGCATGCTGCTCAGCGGGACCCCAACAATCAAAAAATGGTCCAGGTGACTCTGACACGACCAGTAATCTCACAGCAGGGGCCTGGTCACTGCTAAGTGTCAAACATAGCGAGATCTCTGGCGAGGTCGCTGTTGTGTCACCAACATTGTGACTCAGCAGCGATCTCACTAGCAATCTCGTTTAAAGTGACGGGGGCTTAACTGTGGAGTCTGTAGGGGTTGTTATCTAACTTTATCAAAAAAGAACAAAAAATAGTAAAAATAAAACTAAACAAATAAAATAATAGTAACAAAAAAATGAGAAATAAATCTTCAAAATCTTTAAAATTTTAACATTTTATAACATGTCTAATGGCACAAAAGTATATTGACTACAAGTTATTTTTGCCTTTGACGTAAAGAATATGCAGTTCTACCACTTACTTATCCACCAAATGTCAACCACCAGTCATCCAATTGAACTGGATGTCCATTTTAAGATTTCCATATACATGACATGAATGACAACATATTGTCCCACTCTTTTATACACACGAATGCTCTGCTCAATAGAGAGATCATCTAGTTTTAAAGGGGAGAGAAAGCTGCTACCAAGCATTTCTTATGTCCCAATTGAAAAGGATCAGGTGTGTAATTCTTACTCACCCACTATCTCGATTAACTCTTTGAGGACCAGTATATATAATATGGTCGTCTAGTCTCACCAAAATTGAGGAGTTCAGCCATGGTTATTGTTTAGGGGGCCTTTAGTTGTCATTGGAGATGGAAATTCAGGTTCGGGAGGTGCAGCTGAACTTTTTGGCGCACTGTTTGTGACCCTGATCGTGACCCAGACCTCAATGGAAGTCACTGGTTGACAGTATAGCTCTCTGCCCACATACAGCAAGTCATAAGTAAAACACTTCCAAGTGTGGGAGGAATTTTTCAAATTCATTTTGGACACAAAAACTGCTGTTAAACCCAGTGCAAGCTGATCAAACACTGCACACAGCTCACACTAGGCCAAGCACCAACTGTACCCGACCACAGCGATGCTCACTCCAGTGCTTTGTACACGTAAAGCACTCAAACTCCAAACCTGAACAGGTTTGCTCAACACTGGGAAGTTCGGCAACCCAAACCAAATGGAACCTAATCGTGAAAGATTCACTCATCTCTTATTGTCAACCCTTATTACTATTGTAACAACTCTTCTCTCTACTATTGATAGGAACAATAATATAAAAATGTATATGAAACCACAGCTGTATATAAAGGAGTTAACAAAAGTATCTGCGCTATGCCAGCTCAGAGTTCACTGTAACAAGAATTAAAGCAATGTGTAAAATATCCAATGTGGAGCAAGGACACAGAGGTGAATCCTTTCCCATTTGACACTTTATATTTCACCTTTGGAGCATGCCAAATTCTTATAAGACTATCACTAACATGCCTTGAAGAAGCCGACGCTATCTTGTAAGCAGCAGGTTAGTTTGGATTGGGTGTCTCTGAGAAGTAGCTATGCATCAGCTCTCTACTGTACAACTTTGCCTTGGGTTAGATTTATTTGCTGTGAAGTCAAGCAATCATTGATGTTTTGTGAAAGTATCTCAAAAGCTTGAATAATTTAACTGGATCATGTCAGCTAAAAGAGGAAAAACAGGCGTGTTTCTAGACCTCGGAAAACAGGACAGAAGTGCGGGAAGAAATTATGAGCGCAGCCACATCTGATTTCAATATGATGACCTTTTTCCTGCACCAAATACTTATCTGAAGTATGCGGCTTATATAAACAGGTATTACTTAGTAATTCAATATCGCACCCTGCTCTTGTGTTCGGAAAAGATAATGGCGTGCTTCAATATATCAGATACGGTAAAAAGTAATTGCTAATAAGTAATACATTTTATACATAAAATACTGCACAAGACTACTTTAAGTGTTTTCCTCTTTTTTTATTGTATATGAGAAACACACACTCAGAAATATAAGGTATCAAGTATATATATATTGTATTGCATATATCAGGCAAAACAGTTTCTTAAAACTTTGTAATTATTCCATGCTAGTCAACAGTGGTGTAAATTGTAGCTCATGGGCCCCAATGCGAAAGCTCCAATGGGGCCCCGAATTATTGAAATTTTTTAATAGCATTAGTTTTTCTATATGCCAAAGGGACTTTTTGGGCCCCCTAGATTCAATGGCCCGGGTGTGATTGCATTCCCCGCACCTGTTGTAGTTACGCCCCTGCTAGTCAAAAGTGAATGAAAATCACAAATGACATATTTTTAAGCATGTGTTACTTTTGCATGTTTGCTTTTGTCTGACAGTGGAGGGAATACCCTTAAGGTAGTGTCACACTAGGCGATCTGGCCTGCGATGTTGGAAGCGATGTGCAGGTGCACGCTCGCTTCTTACATCGCAGGCCAGCTGTCACACGGCACGACGTTGCCGGTGACGCGGCGGCGATGTGGGCGGAGCCATCGCTCACTGGGCTGGGCTCAGCCCAGCGAGCGATGGCTCAGGAACGCTGCGATATAGGCTGGATCGCGCCGCCAACAGTGTCAGACGGCGCGATCCAGCCTAATCGCTGGTCGCAGGCTGACAGGTTTATGAACAAGTTCATAAACCTGTCAACCTGCGACCAGCGATAATTTGCAGTTGCGTCGCGCTGTCACACAGCGCGACGCACTTGCAATATCACCCGCGACATCGCTGTTACGTCACTTTTCGGCGATGTTGCGGGCGACATCGCCTGGTGTGACACTACCTTTAGGGTATGTGTCAACAATACTTTTTGGGTGCAGAATTTTTCTGCAGCGAAAACGATGCTAAACTGCTCCTATGGCAGAAAAATGGACCACAATACGCATGCGATTTTGGGGCGTTTTTTCACTTTTCACTATTGACATATGAGTCTACCACAGATAAGTACCATATTAGTGCCAAAATAATTTCTAAATCGGACAATGTGCACCAAAACATAAAGAGGACCTTGGACCAGGTCAAAGTGACCAGTGTTGTCTACCATTTTATTCCCTTTTCCCCTGAATGTGCTATTTTTGTTTTTGTTTATTAAATCTACCATATGGTTACAGAAATTAGGGGCCTTTTTAGTTACTGTTAATATTATTTTTACTAATGAGGCACCGCTCACAGATTGTGTATTTAGGCTATTCTGCAAAATTCGCTTATGAATCATAGAATCATAGAATGGTAGAGTTGAAAGGGATCTCCTGGCTCATCTGGTCCAACCCCTGCTCAAAGCAGAATTCACTAAATCATGCCAGTCAGATGTCTGTACAGCCTCTTTTTGAAGACTTCTAGTGAAGGAGAGCTCACCACCTCTCATGGCAGCCTGTTCAATTCATTGATCATCCTCACTTTCAAAGGTTTTTTTTAATATCTAATCTGTGTCCTCCCATTCAGTGTCATCCCATTGCTTCTAGTCTTTCCTTGTGCAGATGAGAATAAAGCTGATCCCTCTACATTGTGACAGCCCTTGAGATATTTGTAGGCAGCTATTAAGCCTCCTCTCAGTCTTCTATTTGGTAAGCTAAATATTCCCAAATCCTGTAGCCATTGCTCATAGGACATGATTTGCAGACCGGTCACCATTCTGGCCATTCTTCTCTGAACGTGCTCCAGTTTGTTGATGTCTTTTTTAAAATGTGGTGCCCAGACCTGGACACAGTATTCCAGATGAGGTCTGCCCAAAGAGGAGTAGAGGGCGATAATGACTTCCCATGATCTAGACTGTTTGCTTCTGTTATTACATCCCAGAATTGTGTTTGCTTTTTCAACTGCTGAATCACACTGTTGACTCATGTTCAGTCAATATGAGCAATACCTCTGTCACCATATAAATTTTTAATAAAGGGCTCATGTTTTTGGACCCATATGGGTTTTATTTTTTAAACGGCATAATTAGGGGAGTAATGAGGATAACAAAAGAGCAAAACTGGGCCACTTTTGACATGGTGTTTTGTCCTCTTTAAAGGCTATAGTGGCAAGCAGGCAATCCTACACAAAGTTGGAGAACCTTTAATACCTACATATTAGTTGTAAATGGTATTAGAGCTCAGCCCTACTAACTACAATAAAGCTGAACTGTAGAACCAGGGCAAGTGTGGAGCTGTTCATGGAAGAACTCAGCAATGTTTTTCAAATTCTGTAAAAAAACATTAAAGAGTTTTGCAAATTTGATAAATACATAAAATTTCATGAAAACCTGTCAGGTCCAATAGTTGTCCTAAAATGTCAGTATAGCATTACACTGCATATAGCAATTTCTTTGTTCTCGAAAAAAGTCTTTCTTATTCCACACTAACATTGCTGAATTTTAAAAATAACTTTTTATTCTACAGCTTAGAATGCACAAATGAGTCAAGACTAGTGAGGAGTCGGCACCCTAAGGCTATTCCTATCTTAGATCAGGTAAAAATACCTTTGACATCATTGACATCCTCTAAATAATCCCCATTATTCTAGGACCGCTGGCATGTCATGACCATCTGTGCATTTCCAAATTTCTAACAGTCTTATATTATCTTTGATTGGGCATGATTGACACTCTCCATACAATATGGCATGTATAGAGGAACCTAGGAAGGACTAATCTGTGGGGTGTGGGCCCGATTCATCAAGACTGGTGTTGTTTATTCTGGTTTTGATGAGGGGACATGCTGAAATAAGATGCTCATGAATCATGAAGAAGTGCCCTCCTCTTCATAAACCTGGAGCGACTGATGAGCAGAGTGCGTCTTTGTATACTATGCCAGAAATCCCACTCTAGTGTATGTACTGGTGTGAGATTTCTGTTGTATGGGACGCCACAGCTTGTTATAAGTTAGGCTAAGTTCACATCTAAGGCGGCTTGCATTTGCGTTTCTATGCGTTTTTGCACTGCAAAAACTCATATGAACCCCATGACATGCATGCAAAAACACACCCATTGATTTAAATGGAAAACGCATTGAAAATACAAGTAAGAACGCATGTCATTTTCTGCAAACGCAAAATGCATGCATTTTTGCAAACACAGACCAAAACGTTGCAGGATACGTTTTGGGCTGCGTTTGCAAAAACGCATACGTTTTGTGTTTACAGAAAATGACATGCGTTTTTACTTATGTTTTTAATGCGTTTTCCATTTAAATCAATTGGTGCATTTTTGCATGCGTTTGCAATGCGTTTTTGGCACACATGCTGTAAAAAATGGATTGCAATCTAAACAGAATAGGTATGCAGATGTGAAAAGGTCCGCAGATGAATTGTGGCATTCTAAGCCCTTGCCCCTTGTGGTGAAATCGTGACCACCGAACCTGGCAGCTCTACAGTGCCTCCTGTTAAACCCAGGTCAGTCAGAGAACTGCCTGAGGATAAAGAAGGGCTGCAGCTGCCCTGCCTGTGCTGTTGTGGAGCCCCGGGCGGGACTGGGGTACTCGGTACCGGACCGATCGGCTGCTGGGGATGTCACTGGTGGCCTGGTCCGGACCGTGTCCCTGGGCCCTCACAATAAAAGGGGATTTATTTACAAGGGAGATTGTCACGGGTGACGCCACCCACTTGGTGCGGCCAGTAATGGGGGCCGCCGCTGCTGCAGAACCTCCGGGGGTGATGGAATGGCAGCGGGGATGGTATAGTTCCAGTGGGGAGAACTGTATCCCCCGGGGCAGTAAAGGTGTTAAAGTCAATTGTGTGTGTAGTTTGAGCACACTTACTTCACAGGCTGCAGGGATCTCTCCTCCTGGCTGCTGCTGACAGGCTGGAGCTGTAGGGAGGAATATTCTGCAGATGGAAGCAGGCAAGAGAGGCAATGCAGGGTTTCCAAAGCTTTACTTGTTGTTTCAGTCAGCTTACAAGTTATTGGCAGTCGTTACACAGTTCTCAACACACAGTCGCTTTCTCCCTTTCCGGGTTCCCTTCTCTCCTGCAGCCAGGCTCCTCTCTCCCTGTGACCCCTCACACAGTCTTTGAGTATTCCTTTCCGGGCTTTTACGGTCTCTGTCTTACACTAGTGTGTGTGAACGCTGGACAGTATGGCGGTGACTCGGGCTTCTGTGAGTCCTTAGCTGCCTGTCCTTTGGGTTAGGAACTCCAGCCTGAAACTAAAGCTCCCCGTCAGTGAATCTGGGGATACCGGGTAAATCGTCGGTCCCCTTCAGAGCTGACACTCTGCTTTAGCCCAGCCTGCAACAGTCCTCTAGCATGAGGCTCTGCCAGGCTCCTTCTCTGTGTTTCTTCCAATATTCTAGGAGGGCTTCTCCACCTGCAACAGGTTGCTTCAGCTGCTGTCTAGGGCACGGGTACACCGTCCCTCTCTGTTCTCTCACACTCCTGGGGATCTGACTCTCTGGATGGGCTTTCTCTCTCCTCTGGCTCACACACTGGCTCAGTACAGATTCTGCGCTCCAGGGGTCTTCACTCTTCCAGGCAGTGTGTGTCTTTCTGTCTTTACTTCTCAGCTACTTCAGCCTACTCCTAGGTCTTTGCTGTTCGGCACCTAGAGCCTACTGTCTTCCTTCACTCCTCCCCCTCTCTATATACTGTCAGTCACCTGACCTCTGGTGTGCCCAACCCACTACCCTCGTCCACCACCTCTCTGGTCTCATATAGTGTCTAACCTCAGGGTTGGACGTAACCTCCTGACACGTGGGTTGTGTGGGCTGTGAGGGTGTTAGTGTTTAACAATTGTCCTACCTGCATGGCTGCAGTACCCTCTTGTGGCCTCCTGGACGCAGGGGCGCCACACTGTGCTGTGCTGGTTTATTAAGGCACATCTCAGTGAGTGTGGTATATGCCTTCTAGCCCGCAGCCAGAAGCACATATAATCTCCTCCACCCCGTCACTGCCAGAGGCCCTGAATAACCCCAAGCACAAATGCTGCCACCAGCTTCTCGTTTAATATAAGTCCGGTCCGTGGTCGGGCTTATATTGGGTCAGAAACCAACCCAGGTAGCGTTACATGAGCACACGGACGTGGGAATCGTGATCAAGATAATAATAGCAACTCAAGATTAAATTTATATATTTAATCACACTAATGGTACACTAGATATTAATATTTACAGTTATTATTAAGATGTTATAAATAGTACAGTCAGATATGCCAGTAAAAGGATGAATGGAATACACAGAATTACATACACATGTGAACAGTTACCTTAGTGCTGATGGCACCACAAGGGCCAATCTGTTCTTTGGGTAATCTCTGGTTTTGGTGGAAAAATGCCTCTTCAGAAGAAATACCATGTGGAGATGGAGCAGATGATTTTTATACACTATAGGCTGACCCCTGTCTCCACCCATCTCGCACCTCTGGGCTGTCTCACAATTCCCACCCCTCTCAGGGGAGATATGGACACCCAGATTCCATAAGCTGACCTAGCCGTGTCCGTGGGCATCACAGACGGAAGACAATACTTTCATATTTTTAGTTATGATTTTATCTTCGCCTGGATATGAAACATGGCTACTCTGAGAACACCCTACTAGCCAATATCATGTTTACATGGCTTACAGTCATCCTACATTCTTATGAATACAAGCCTTATCACCGTCTAGATATGTAGAGTTCATTTTTATATTCGATAGTATCACAGGGTGGACGGCTTATGAGATATTAAGGTTATAGTCACGGCTCCGTCCAGTCTGCATGGGAAGAAAGGACTTCCTCTCCACTGGCCTTACAGTGATATTGGACGTGTCATCTTTTGGCAAAACCCCATTTCATACACCTAGCTGATTACCATATCAAAGGTTAGGATGAGCTCCTTTTATGTGGCCTTGTTGGCTGGCAGCTACGTGCTAATTACTCTACCACTTGCCAGAGATGAATGACTTCTGCCTTCATAGGGTGGGGCCTTATCTCTTTATGAGTGAGATGTGCCTTATCAAATTGCTTTCTGGGAGAAATGGAATATGGGGGATATGGCAATATTCCTTACCATACTGCTTAGTCATCACACCTCTCACCAACTCCACCCATTTTGGTGCACTTGGGAAAAACTGGTGTAAAAAAGCCGAGTGTTGCCAGATTCATGCAAAACTTTGAGTTTTATTTCAGAATTCTGGTGTGAAAGCTTTGATGAATTGTACTCCGTGTTTTCTTTATGGGGAGAGAGAAAAACGTTTCTGGACACCTATGATGATGGCTAATCTCCTCCTGAACCAAAAGTGTTATGTGTCTGTGGCACCCCACTGATCGGGATACCCTGGAGGGATACTGCACCCTTAAAACTGTGTGATGTATCTCTGTGGCTGAGGAATTGTGATGCTGCGCAAAGGACGCTCATGACACGCATCCAGACACACCCTAGGTAGGGGACCGTGGGTGGACCCACTGTGGGAAGGACCCAGTCCCATGGGAGAAGTGTGTGGGTGGGAAGAGCATTAAATAGTGAGTGTGAGGAAGAGTTCCATTGCGGAGCGAAGAGTAAGTGATGGCGGAGGGGCCGTCAGGACTGAAAGGGACTCTAGGGGCACCAGGTGTTGCGGTCCGCCCAAATCCGGTTACGGTACGACTTCCGGCCAGAGGGGTTCAGTCCTGGAACAGAGGACTGTTCACCCCCGAGCTGCCAAGCCGGAGGCCCGAGCTTCTTTAGGAAGTCATGGCCAACAACCGGCACACTCAGGAAAAGGCATCGTATAGGATCCTGAGGGCTCGGAGAGGAGTCGTTCAGATAGAGAGGATCTGAGAGAGCTGGTTTCAGGCTCTGTGCGCGGAGGCGCTGAGGAAGACAGAGAGCACAGGGAGGGACCGAATAACAATGGCAGGCGTTCCACCGAGGGAACCAAGTGCGGCATCTTCATTTCAAGCATCTACCCAGGCCAGGCAGACCTGAAAAGACTGTGTTAAAAGAACTGCCAGTAAACCCATTGCGAGTTACCAACTGTGTGTTGTGCTTTATTCCCCTGCACCTGAGGAGCTGGCGACTGCGGCATAAGAAGAACGGTTAACAAGGCCTGGCGTAGCTGCACCCCTGTGTGAATAAAAGACTGATCCTCAACTCCCATCTTCCACTACTGCCCCAGGGATCCCGCTCCACCTACGCCTTGAACTTTGTTTAAACTGAGCTTTGTTGTTGGGCCCCAAGATGGCGGGGTCAGAGACTTAACAACATGTGGAAGCTCGGGGGCATGTCTCGGCCCCTCATCATGGGAGGGCCATGCCAGAGGCGCAAAACTGCATGCCCGCCCCAATTGCCACCGGAAAACTAAGGGGGCGGGCCAGAGATTAAAGTGCTCCTGCCGGAAGCTATAAATAGCGGCAAAAAGGGTGTGGCAGTAGACAGACGACAAAGGCAAGGCATGTGTGTTCGACGGGTCTGAGAAAATGGCGGCAAGCAGCTATGAGAGCCCGACCCGTGAGGTGGAGGAGGCAAGCGGCCCTGGAATCGCTGAGCAGGATGCCGCCTTGCTCCTGCCATGCGAAGGGGATGATGCATTTTGGGAAGCTGCCTTGAAAGACCTCCACACCCAGTTCAACAAGACCTTTGACTGGATCTTTAGGTACTGGAGTGCCCATGTCCGCACCAAGTTATCTCGGCGGGCTGCACAGAGGGAGTGCAGAGATCCAGAGCTGGAACTGAGGGCGAGAGACCAGACCATGGTAGAGCCCAAGGTTGCCAGTGGAGACCAGCCATGAGACCCGCAACCTGTCCTCGACGAGGAGGTCAGGGCATCCGGGCTCCGCACTGAGCCAGAGGTCCCCGAGGTGCCTGCTAATGTTGACGAGATGACTGGAGCTGAGCCGGAGGACCTGGAGACGCCAACCGAGCCCGAGGAGGGGTCCAGGAGGGTCCCACGGGAGAGTCCGACGTGATGGTGGAGGCCGTAATTGAGGAACCATCCAGCCAGCCAGACTCCATGGAAGATGAACCCGAGGGGGACGAGGCCAGCAGCGATGAGGAACTGAGGGCATCCGGTCCCCACAATCTATGGTGGAATCGTCACTAGCACCGCCAATCAGGTGGGTCGACGACGCCGCCATGGCCGGGGCACAGGACCGTGCTCCAATTCCAGCCCCAGAGCAACCTAACTTTGCTCAGCAGAGATTCCTGGCCGACCAGGCGGAGAGACAGCGTCGCCATGAGAGATGGTTGGCCCAGGAACAGGAAAATCTGTTGGCAAGGAATCGGGCCCGAGGACTGCCACCAATTGCCCCAGACAATCATAAGACAGGTACGGTGACAGCTTTTAATTTGGACAACGAGTGGGGATTCATCCGGGAAACAGGCCTGTATGAAGAGGTCTTTGTAAGCCGGAGTATTGTGGAGGCTCACCTTCCCAAGGGACACCTGGACAGAGATCTATATTGTTGTGACAAAGTGAACTATGAGTGGCACCTTGGTCCGAGAGGGTGGTATGCTTTACGGGTGTAAAAAGTGGTGGACTAGAGTATGATTCACCTGTTGTAGATAGTTATTATTGTGTGCTGCATATAATGGTCAATGTGTGAACTGTTTTGGTATGTTGAGCCTCTGGACTGTCACCCAATAAGCCAAAGGACTCTATAATGGGTGCATTTCAGTGGCCCGGTGGTGATATAGACACTGCAGAAGTGAAGGACGCTACCACTGGGACTGCATTGTAACTCGGCCCCGTTTTGGCTGGATTTGAATGTTTTGAATTTTCTATTTTTCTTATTTGGTCCCGTTGACCCGGTAACATTGAAAGAAAAAGTACCTCCTGGAAGGGAAGAAAAGTACTGAGTATGGTTACTGTTTATGTGTTAATAAAAATGTAAAAATTTTAACCTGTACCGAGTCGGGTCACTCGCAGACGAGTGAGTTTAACCAAGGGGAATATGGCGCCCCAATGGTCGGGATTCCACGGAGGGGTACTGCACTCTTAAAAGAGTGAGTAGTATCCCTGTGGCTGAAGAAGTGGGATGCTGCACAAAGGACCCTCATGACATGCATCCACAAATACCCTAGGTAGGGGACCATGGGTGGACCCGCTGTAGGGAGGACCCAGTCCCATGGGAGGAGTGACGAGGTAGAAGAGAGTGTGGGTGGGAAGAGTGTTAGACAATGAGTGTGAAGAAGAGCTCCATTGGGGAGTGAGGAGTAAGTGAGAAGCTATCAGGACTGAAAGGGACTATAGGGGCACCAGGTGTTGCAGTGCGCCCGAATCCAGACGCTGTAAAACCACTGACGGGAGGGAGGGTTCAGTCCCGAAATGGAGGACTGGCTCCAAGAGCGGTACGGGTGTTCACCCCCGAGCTGCCGAACCGGAGGCCCAAGCTTCTTAAGGAAGTCGTGGCCGACACCCGGCGCACCCAGGAAAAGGCACCGTATAGTATCCCGAGGGCTCAGAGGAGCCGCTCAGATACAGAGGATCCAAGGGAGCTGGTTTCAGGCTCTGCACGTGGAGGAGCTGAGGAAGACAGGAGAGAGCGCAGGAAGGGACCGAATAGGAACGGCAGGCATTCCACCGAGGGAACCAAGTGCGGCATCCTAATTTCCAGCAACTACCCAGGCCAGACAGACTCTAAAAGACTGTGTTAAAGGAACTGCCAGTAAGCCCGTTGCAAGTGACAAACTGTGTGTTGTGCTTCATTCCCCTGTACCTGAGGAGGCTCCAACCGTGGCATGAGAAGAACGAGTCACAAGGCCTGGCGTAGCTGCGCCCCTGTGTGAATAAAAGACTCATCCACAACCCCCATTTTCCACTACTGTCCCAGGGATCCCGGGCCACCTATGGGGAGCGAAAATAGTTTACTGCTACACCATCACCCTTGACGTCTGTCCCGCTGTGCCTGTAGCCTTACCGAAGCCGTAAGTAATGTCACGAGTCACTATTTTTATTATTTTTATTGACTGCTCCCCTTTTCAGCGACCACCAGGGCCACGGGACCGGGCAACAGGCCCTGTGACATTCCCAGTAAATCAATGCCCAGAACCGGGTACCCCACGGCCCTGGGGTGAGTCATGTCACAGAGAGTCAGAATCCTCTATACACATTCAATTACAAGCTTCACGTTTTTACAATGGAATATATTAACAATGCCATGTGTATGGGGACAGCTTCCTGAAACCCTCTATCTTGGGATAGACGCTCAGATGTTGGGAAGATGGTGTATCACGGTCCGTGCTGCTGCCCCAATGGAATCACGAGGGAATGCAAGGTTCCAAGAAGTCACAAGGAATGCAGGGTTCCAAAAGTAACAATCTCCTTTATTCCACCAACGCGTTTCGACACCTATCCTGGCACCTTCATCAGGGTATTACGGGTACAGTACAAGACAAGGTTTTTATAGCTTACAAGGCAAGTCACTTGATTACTAAAAGGGGTGTGTCTGTTTACCACGATGTCAAAATCATCATCAAAAGGGGCAGAGCTATTGGTTATGATGTCAAAATCATCATCAAAAGGGGCGGAGCTATTGATTTTGGCGCAATTTTCTATTATAAGAGTACTCTGTACTATATTGCATCACCATTCATCTCATAAATATAATAAAAACCTGTATAATTAATATATCTCAAATAAAAGTAGAAATGAACAACAAAGGAGCAAGTAAAAAAGAAAAGACATACATCTTTCCATAAAAAGCAGTAATCAAACCCATGGTTGGGTGTTGGTATCAGTTGCTATTCTCCTGTTGCACTAGTGGTGAATGCCACAATCAACTTTAAGGTTTTTAACTGACATGGCAGGATTCCAATGTCAGAAAGGGGTGTGGATGTTTACTATGACGTCAAAAACCGTCGTCAATAGGGGAAGATCTATTGATTTTAGTGCAATATATTATTACATAGTTTCTCTGAATTACATTAGATCATATTCCAACACATAAATATAGTAGAAAAATATGTAGTCGCCAAACATTATTGGAAAGCTATAAAATAAAGTGTATAAAATGAATCTCTTAAAAACAGTATTTGAACCTATGGCTAGGTGTTGACATCTATAATCAAAGTGTTAGTGTCAAGCACCACTAAACCCTGATGTATTTGTGATCATATTATTTGTCAGCTTTTCCTAAGACATCCTATATTGTTGTTTTACAGATTCCACTATGATCAAGACAAAACTTGGCTGGTGTCTACTACTGCAAACATATACAAGAATCAATGGTAAAATGAACATAATAACTAATTGATACAATAAAAAATAAATAATAAATAATAAAAAGATCTTTCTGTGTTTCCCCCTATAAGAAACTTTTTTCTCATGGTACAATAAGATTCTGCTGGAATGATGTGCAGGAAGGATAAGTGGTGTTTCAGTTTGGTGTAAAAAAGGGATAGGAAAAGGTTAAGGACAAGTTGAATTTTAGAATATCTAATCCCTTCGTTACACTATTTTAATAGTATTACGCCCAGGTATTCGTTCTTTGCTTTGAGGTTACATATTACATTCATAAGGTCCTACATGAGCAGAGATTTCAGAAGGTGAATGCTGCCATCTAGAGAATTTATCATGGGATTTTAGAGCTTTTGAAATCTCGATGAAAGTTTATCTGTGAAAACTCTCTGCAAGTACAAGCAAATCCAGCACTTTTGCATATAGTAAGTAAGGCAACCAAACTCTGCAACTATAAATATATATGGGTCTATAAAGATAGAATACTGTACTTAAAACCAATCAATGATGGAATGAAAAACCAATTATAGAGAACCTATTTGAAAGTAGAACCAAACTGTGTGCAGAATTATTAGGCAAATGAGTATTTTGATCACATGATACTTTTTATACATGTTGTCCTACTCCAATCTGTATAGGCTTGAGAGCCAACTACCAATTAAGTAAATAAGGTGATGTGCATCTCTGTAATGAGGAGAGGTGTGGTGTAATGACATCAACACCCTATATAAGGTGTGCTTAATTATTAGCCAACTTCCTTTCCTTTAACAAAATGGGTCAGAAGAGAGATTTGACGGGCTCTGAAAAGTCCAAAATTGTGAGATGTCTTGCAGAGGGGTGCAGCAGTCTTGAAATTGCCAAAATTTAGAAGTGTGATCACCAAACAATCAAGCGTTTCATGGCAAATAGCCAATAGGGTCGCAAGAAGCGTGTTGGGCAAAAAAGGCGCAAAATAACTGCCCATGAATTGAAGAAAATCAAGTGTGAAGCTGCCAAGATGCCATTTGCCACCAGTTTTGCCATATTTTAGAGCTGCAGCTTTACTGGAGTATCAAAAGGCACAAAGTGTGCTATACTCAGGGACATGGCCAAGGTAAGGAAGGCTGAGAAACGACCACCTTTGAACAAAAAACATAAGATAAAACGTCAAGACTGGGCCAAGAAATATCTTAAGACTGATTTTTCAAAGGTTTTATGGACTGATGAAATGAGAGTGATTCTTGATGGGCCAGATGGATGGGTCAGAGGCTGGATCAGTAAAGGGAAGAGAGAGACCTCCAGTCCGACTCAGACACCAGCAAGGTGGAGGTGGGGTACTGGTATGGCCTGGTATCATCAAATATCAACTTGTGGGACCTTTTTGGGTTGAGTATGGAGTGAAGCTCAACTCCCAGACCTACTGCCAGTTTCTGGAAGACAACTTCTTCAAGCAGTGGTACAGGAAGAAGTCGGTATCGTTCAAGAAAAACATGATTTTCATGCAGGACAATGCTCCATCAAATGCATCCAACTACTCCACAGAGTGGCTGGCCAGTAAAGGTCTAAAAGAAGAAAAAATAATGACATGGCCCCTTGTTCACTTGATCTGAACCTCATAGAGAACCTGTGGTCCCTCCAAAATGTGAGATTTACAGGGAGGGAATACAGTACACCTCTCGGAACAGTGTCTGGGAGGCTGTGGTGGCTGCTGCACGCAATGTTTGATCGTAAACAGATCAAGCAACTGACAGATTCTATGGATGGAAGGCTGTTGAGTGTCATCATAAAGAAAGGTGGCTATATTGGTCACTAATTTTTTGTGTTTTGTTTTTGCATGTCAGAAATGTTTATTTCTAAATTTTGTGCAGTTATATTAGTTTACCCGGTGCAAATAAACAAGTGAGATGGGAATATATTTGGTTTTTATTAAGTTGCCTAATAATTCTGCACAGTAATAGTTACCTGCACAAACAGATATCCTCCTAAGATAGCCAAATCTAAAAAACCCACTCCAACTTCCAAAAATATTAAGCTTTGATATTTATGAGTCTTTTGGGTTGATTGAGAACATAGTTGTTGATCAATAATAATGTAATTGGGCAGTATGGTAGCTTAGTAGTTAACACTGTTGCTTTGCATTAGGGTTCTGGGTTCCAATCCTCCCAAGGACAACATCAAAAAGTTTATATGTTGTTTGCATGAGTTTTCTCTTACCTTCCAAAGACCTGCTAATAGGGAATAGCGATTTTGAGCTGGACAGTGATGGAGATATCTGTAAAGTGCTGCAGAATTAATGTTATTAAATAAGTGATTAAAATAAATAAATGAGTGGCAGCCTACAAAAGTGTTTTTAATGTGCTACAATATCTACATAGGTTGCCAAGTGGTCATTACAAAAACAGAAAGTATAATATTTCAAAGGGACAAAGGAATTTGGGAAGGACAGAGGCTTGAGCAGAGAACCAACCTAAATCTGACATCTTGTGCAGCAGCATGATAATGCCTAGGCAGCAGGCTCGCTGTTTGGGTGCTATGTTTGACAACAATCTTTCTTTCACCTCCTATATGTAATTTTTCGTCCGCTCTTGACGCTTGTGCCATAACCTCCATCAGGTTTGCAGGGCCTGGGAAATCTGAGTCACAGTGTCTACGATGGCTCCAGCAATCCACAGGTTGGATTTAAATGTAAAAAGGGGGAAGATAACTAGGAGGATTGCAGGGGCTGGTTTCTTAGTCCAGCTATGGAGTACTAGCAGAGGTGGTTGTTTTTTTGGACAATTCAGAAGTTTTACTCAATTTTATCATCTTTAATTAGGCTTTGCTTTGGTTGGTTTTTCAGGTCTTGGCTAAGTACTGTCCTACTTTGACTTGGGAAGCACACTATAGCATAAACTCTGCCTTTTTCTAGGAAGTTCTCTGGATAAAGTGCGACCTTTCTATTCTTTACCACTAGTAGTCGCTAGAGGACAAGAGAGAACGGGTGATGTTATTTCCCCTAAAAACACAGTGCTCACATGGTCACAATCGTGTCCTCACTCCTGCATCTCCAGCAGCTACACTCAACTGCCAGAAAACTCCTCATTGTTGCTAAGTTACGTTTGACCATATTATTAAATTGTAGTTGAGAGAAAGGCAAGCAGAGGGAGGTGTGGGATTAGATATGATGCCACTGTCAAAACTAAAGTGCAGGAGTTACAATACACAACATTGCCAAACTACACATGGCATACTCTACGCCATTACACTTGCACTTGAATATCATCTCTCGAATCCACCCCTTTCTCACCATGAAAACAACCAAAACCCTTCTAGTGGAGCTAATATACTCCTACCTTGATTATTGTAAATCTCTATTAATTGGCCTCCCCCTCACTAGACTTTACCCTCACCAGTCCATCCTTAATGCACTAGCCAGGATCACTTATCTGGCTAATTGTTACTTACAGTAGATGCTCTGTGCCAGTCAGTGCACTGGCTGCCCGTACATTATAGAATCCAATTTAAATTTCTTATTCTCATCCACAAAGCTCTCCACAGTGTGGCACCCCCTACATCTCCACCCTCATCTCTGCTTATCATCCTACCTGTCTTCTTTGCTCCACAAGTGACTTTTGACAAACGTCAACACTAATCCAAACATCTCACTTCAGGCTCCAAGACTTCTTCCGAGCTGCACCAATTCTCTGGAATTCTCTACCCAAAAAATTAGGATTAACCTCAATTTAGACAGTTTTAACAGATCTCTTTAAAAAAATCTATCACATTCCCTAATCGAAGTCCTTTTATATATGGCCCATTCATTATTTCTCTGAACAAAATTCTCCATCAAATTCTCCACTGAAACCAAAAGCACTACACAGGTTGACTGGCGACTGAAAAGTCCAAAATTGTGAGATGTCTTGCAGAGGGATGCACCAGTCTCGAAATTGCCAAAATTTAGAAGTGTGATCACCAAACAATCAAGCGTTTCATGGCAAATAGCCAATAGGGTCACAAGAAGCGTGTTGGGCAAAAAAAGCGCAAAATAACTGCCCATGAATTGAAGAAAATCAAGTGTGAAGCTGCCAAGATGCCATTTGCCACCAGTTTTGCCATATTTTAGAGCTGCAGCTTTACTGGAGTATCAAAAGGCACAAAGTGTGCTATATTCAGGGACATGGCCAAGGTAAGGAAGGCTGAGAAACGACCACCTTTGAACAAAAAACATAAGATAAAACGTCAAGACTGGGCCAAGAAATATCTTAAGACAAATTTTTCAAAGGTTTTATGGACTGATGAAATGAGAGTAATTCTTGATGGGCCAGATGGATGGGCCAGAGGCTGGATCAGTAAAGGGAAGAGAGAGATCTCCACTCCGACTCAGACACCAGCAAGGTGGAGGTGGGGTACTGGTATGGCCTGGTATCATCAATGATCAACTTGTGGGACCTTTTTGGGTTGAGTATGGAGTGAAGCTCAACTCCCAGACCTACTGCCAGTTTCTGAACAAAATTCTCCATCAAATTCTCCACTGAAACCAAAAGCACTACACAGGTTGACTGGCGACTGGCTCATACAGCCTTTTATCTATCCCCTACTGCATTTCCTCAAGATGGATGAACCATGGTAGTAAATAAGTACCTGAATTCTTTGAGTCACCCACATCTCATTATAGATTGTAAGCTCTTACCAACAGGGTCATCATTATTTTCTGCTTTAATTACTGTATTATCTTTAACTGTTACTTTTGACTGTACATGAACCTCTGAAATGTAAAGTGCTACGGAATATGTTAGTGCTATATAAATAAATGTTATTATTATTATTATTATTATTAGAACTGCAAATTTTTTACTGACTGAGACTAGCACTCCCATTTTCAATTTGCTTGAGCTCTGTATGTAAACCACAATCTGATAAAACCTTTCTCTATCCACAGGTGGAATAAGCCGTTAGCTCTGACCTCCTATCGCTACACTGAAGAAGAATAAAATGGCACTCCTTGTACCGATACAAAGAGGCAAACTCTATGTCTACAGGAGAGAAGGTTACATTATCATCATCACAGATGCAGTTTTATTACTATATAAGAGTAGTGAGACCCTGAAACTCTCTGATGTACAATGTGATGATGGTTGAGATTGAACAGATAGATGCCTTTCTTCAAAGACTCAAGTTATAAATACTCAATTTCCAAATACAAATCACTGATCCAGGGATTTATTCTGGTTAATTTTGGCCTTTTGAGTCTAGGTATGAATATGTCTTTTTTCTTGGCTCAAGATATCCCACTATAAATGATATGATATGATATGACCAGCAGTTAAAACATTTGCTTTTATTCACTATGAGTAACACAAGTTTTTTTTAATTAAAAACTGTTGATAAAAATTGGCTGAAAATTAAAGTTTTTGATTTCCTTAAGTAATTTCCTTGAGTACATTTTTTTATAAAAGTGTAAAAAGGATGGCTAGTCAATGGTTTAAATAGGAGCTATTTAAGAGTTTTGTATCTTAAAGAACATACTGAGTACAAGAGATGATCTTAGATTGTCCCTGACTCTGCAACATACATAAACCATTCAGTGGATACAGCTCATGCATTTGTAGAAGAGCAATACAGTAGATAATTAACAAAACCTAAGGGTGCCTTCACATTTGCGTCTTCCGCCGCAGCGCATGTTGCATATCAAAAGTCTGCTAAACGCAAGCGTATTGCGTACCTATCTCTAACATGGCATGCGCATGAATCTGCAAACATGAAATTACGTTGCTTATGTCTGCGCTTGGTCGCGTATGCGCACGATTTTTCAAAAATTCGGCCGCCTTGGGACGCAACATGTTGCATTTTTTGGTGGATAAAAAATATGCAAGTATCCGCATGCGCACACGCGCGCATAATAAACGTATTGGAGCCTACGGGTACGCAAGCTTCAGCAAGACATTGCGCATAGCAGCTTTCGGTACGCATGCGGACACACCACTGCGCATGCCCAGAAACACATTAACGTTTCCTCCCACTCTCCGCCCATGTCACTGCCCACAAACATCCGGAAATAAATTGCATGTGGCTATCTCTCCCAATTTGCTTCACTTTTGGGACCCTGGATTTATGCTGTGGAGTGATCACTGGATCTCTTGAAGACTACTGGCGACCTCTGTTTATCTTCTACCCTGGATCACTGGCTTTCCACTGTCGCTTGCTCTCCCAGGATCTCTGCCTGACTGCTGGATGAATGTTAGTGACGGACTGGATCTTGCCTTCTGGATCAGTGGTAGACTGCTGGATCGCTACTTGGATCTGTGTGTGCCTCTCTGGTGTATTGGTAAAGTATATATGGCTTGTAGTTGAAGGAAAATATGTATACTCCTCCAGTTGTGGTGTATACTCCTCCTGTTGTTCTGTATACTCCTCCTGTGGGCCTGTATACTCCTCCTGTGGGCCTGTATACTCCTCCTGTGGGCCTGTATACTCCTCCAGTGGGCCTGTATACTCCTCTAGTGGGCCTGTATACTCCTCCAGTGGGCCTGTATACTCCTCCAGTTGTTATGTATACTCCTCCTGTTGTTATGTATACTCCTCCTGTTGTTATGTATACTCCTCCTGTTGTTATGTATACTCCTCCAGTTGTTATGTATACTCCTCCTGTGGGCCTGTATACTCCTCCTGTGGGCCTGTATACTCCTCCTGTTGTTCTGTATACTCCTCCAGTTGTTATGTATACTCCTCCAGTGGGCCTGTATACTCCTCCTGTGGGCCTATATACTCCTCCTGTGGGCATGTATACTCCTCCTGTGGGCATGTATACTCCTCCTGTGGGCCTGTATACTCCTCCTGTGGGCCTGTATACTCCTCCTGTGGGCCTGTATACTCCTCCTGTGGGCCTATATACTCCTCCTGTGGGCATGTATACTCCTCCTGTGGGCCTGTATACTCCTCCTGTGGGCCTGTATACTCCTCCTGTGGGCCTGTATACTCCTCCAGTTGTTATGTATACTCCTCCTGTTGTTATGTATACTCCTCCTGTTGTTATGTATACTCCTCCTGTTGTTATGTATACTCCTCCAGTTGTTATGTATACTCCTCCTGTGGGCCTGTATACTCCTCCTGTGGGCCTGTATACTCCTCCTGTTGTTCTGTATACTCCTCCAGTTGTTATGTGTACTCCTCCAGTGGGCCTGTATACTCCTCCTGTGGGCCTATATACTCCTTCTGTGGGCATGTATACTCCTCCTGTGGGCCTGTATACTCCTCCTGTGTGCATGTATACTCCTCCTGTGGGCCTGTATACTCCTCCTGTGGGCCTGTATACTCCTCCTGTTGATATGTATACTCCTCCTGTGGGCCTGTATACTCCTCCTGTGGGCCTGTATACTCCTCCTGTGTGCATGTATACTCCTCCTGTGGGCCTGTATACTCCTCCTGTGGGCCTGTATACTCCTCCTGTTGTTATGTATACTCCTCCTGTGGGCCTGTATACTCCTCCTGTGGGCCTGTATACTCCTCCTGTGGGCCTGTATACTCCTCCTGTGGGCCTATATACTCCTCCTGTGGGCATGTATACTCCTCCTGTGGGCCTGTATACTCCTCCTGTGGGCCTGTATACTCCTCCTGTGGGCCTGTATACTCCTCCTGTTGTTCTGTATACTCCTCCAGTTGTTATGTATACTCCTCCAGTGGGCCTGTATACTCCTCCTGTGGGCCTGTATACTCCTCCTGTGGGCCTGTATACTCCTCCAGTTGTTCTGTATACTCCTCCAGTTGTTATGTATACTCCTCCAGTGGGCCTGTATACTCCTCCTGTGGGCCTCTTTCTGTTGTTATCTGTTTAATGCTAATGCTCTGTTCGCAGTGTAATCACCAGTGCACCAATTGGTCATTATATATGCAACATGGTGATTTTTTAGATCCAAAAATGGCTATACATATCACCCTGTGTAGTGTATATACATTTTTCAAATTTATGTAAATAAAAGGCAGTGTATACTCCTGCATATCCGTATACACCACACCTTAATGTATTCATTCCCCCAAGGTGCTACATATTCCAATTTTGGTTTTATCTCCGTGTGCATATACGCCCACAGGCTTAAAATTAGCAATATTGGCTACTTATAATCACAAGTGATGTTTTTTTGCTCAAAGGGCGGGGTAGTACTCGCAGTGATGTATGGCCTGTATATAACGCCTGTGATGTATAGTCTACCCACAGTCCTTCATATGCTCAACTGATGCTGTATATACTTCCGCAGCCCTGTTGGGTTTATGCTTTAGGCTCATGTCACCTATGTCATGTTTCTGCAGTCGCCTCCATGTGTTGCAGTCTAAAGTCTCCTTACTGTGTTTCACTATGTATAGATCACCTTGCCACACAATGTGGCACACCAGATTATGCAATAGTCTGGTGAATGTTGAGCTTTTCCATCATCCTGTGAGTATGTCATAGTATATTTTTGTTTTAATGAATGACATTGTATTTTGTATTTTCAGGGTCTGAAAGCCTGCAGTGTCCTGCTGCTGTACTCTTTCAAAAACTAGGTCTTGATTGGTTGTTGATGGCAGTGTCCACTCATCTGTCCTGTGCTTATTGGCATTAGGGCTGCTGTGTGTCAGGTAATTTGCGTCTCTCTATGTATTGTTGTCATGTGTAGCGTGGTTGATTTAGGCAGGTGTTGGGGTCACCTTGGGACACTCCGGCAACACGGAGTGTGTCAATGTGTGTAGATTGGTGAGCTTTGGCTGCATTTTCTGATAATGCAGAGCTTCATTGTAATGGGATTTTTAATTTCCATTTTTTATCCATGCAGCTTTCAACGGATGCCATTTTCCAATTTGATTCCATTTTTCCATTTTTCAATTTGATGCTTGTTGCTATTGTGGGTCCCATTTGAACGACCGTTCTGCTGCAGCAATTCTACCCGTCATCATGTCTGATTGCAGTGAATACATGCCCGGACATCAGTCTGGTGAAGAAAGTGAACCAGTATGTTTACTTTACATTGTTATGGGGTTTCATATCGTCTGCTTTGTTTACAATGTTGATTTTTTTTTTTTTTTGTTTTAGGAGGAGTCAGAAATAGACAGAGGTGATAGTGACCACAGTGGACAAGATTCCGCCCAGAGTGTTCATCAAGAACTTGAAGATTTAGAGAGCCAAGAAGTTTGTGTACTAATTTTTTCTACATTTCTTTCTAAATGGTAGTATGTTGATAGGCAGTGTTAATTTTAAAATTTTGTTTATAGGTGGACACAGAGCAAAACGATAAACCATACATTGACACAGACCATTTAATTCCACTTGTGCATGAACGCGTACCTATTTGGGATACACTTGACCATAAACATTCTGACTCTCAAGTTCTTCGAAGACTGTGGGGGGAGATTGCAACTGCTATGTGGAGTGGCTATGACACCGCAGACCGTAAGAAGAAAGCAAAGTTTGGTAAGTTTGCCTCACAAAGTCTACTGATTGTTGATCCAGTCTTTCAAAAATTAAGTGTTGTTATTGTTTATTTTTAGTAAAGGATTTAAAAGTTCGTTGGAGGTCTATGAAAGACCGTTTCAACAGGGATTTGCGGGAAGAAAAGAGAGTTAGGAGTGGTGGACAGCCTTTGCTACGACGTTATCGCTACCATCATCAACTTGCTTTTCTGCGTAACGCTGTCAGCCAAAGAGTGTAAGTATACATTTTTATTGTCTTTAAATGTCAATGTTTCCAAATTAGATCTTATGTACTGTAATATTCTCGTGTGTACTCTTGGTAATGTAGGGCATGTTCTTTGCAAAGTTTAACTATGGTGAGTATTTAACTAGTAGATGGTTATCGCGATACATAGCCTTTGAAAAACTTGAATTAATTTTTATAGTTATTCCGTTCTAATAATTTTTTTTATACAGTCATTGGAGCAGCACAGCCGATCCAGCAGCTGCATCTTCGTCTCGTGGACAACCAATTCCAAACGACAATGACCAGACGTCCCAAATAGAACAAGTAGAGGGTGAAGAGAGTTCTCTGACTCAATCTGGAACTGAGGTTGCCGGAAACCCATGTTATCCCCGATCATTGGCCTCTTGTCCTACAATGCTGGGGACCTCACGACAGCGACAAAGGGCCAATGATCGGATAGTCATGCCCGAGTTTTTACACCTAAGCTCGAATTTTCAAGACGGTATGAGTCGGCTGGGTAACTGTGTAGAAAAAGGGTTTGATCTAATGAAGACCCTTTTTTGCGAAGTTACCAGTCGCCTCGACCGCATGGAATCCGACCTTAGAAGTCCGGCCAGACATTTTTTCTCCTGTATTCACAAATGTGTGATGGATAACTTAGAACCACAGTTCCAGATTGATGTAATGTCTGCATGTCAGGGTGCTTTTAAACTAGCGTTGCAGCAGCAGCAGCAACAGCAACAGCAACAGCAACACCACCAACAACAGCAACAACAACTGGAGCAACAACAACTGGCTTACCGTGCACAACAGTCCAGCTTCCTCAGTCAGACTTCTGGAACTTTGCCTGTAATCCCAAACAACCGTCAGCTCTCTACTTGGCAAGCGGCATGTACACCACCCCAAAGCACCATTGTACCTGCTACCCACTCCACGCAGCCTGTAGCAAAAGACATTATACCAGATGTCCCTTCTTATACGGCGCTACTGACTTCTTCACCCCAACAGCCTGTGTCAACTTTGAGTTCTCAAACATCTTTAAATGAAACTCGTGCACTCATTACTTCAGCCACATCAATCGTACATGGTTCACTCGATCTCCTCAACCAGACTGTTCCAACTTTACCCCCCAATACAGCATCCTCATGTACAACAGCAGCAGATGTTGGTGGGAGCACGTCGTTGAAAAGCAGAAAAACAGGAGCCGTTTTTCACGATAAGTCTGACCATAGCATGCAAAAAATACCAGTAAAGACCAAGCGTTGTAGTGATGCAAGTACTGATCTTAAGAAAAAAAATGTGTCCCGAAAGAAAAAGGAATCTACTGCATCGGCGGAGCAAGGCCCTTCTAGGAAAGTCGGACGACCCAAAAAAGTTAAAGAAAATACGGCACTTTTACCACCTTCTACTTCCCCTGCTAATATTTCTTTACTGCATGTCTCTACACCTTCTACTCAGTCTCTCTCCCAATTCTCAAATTTTTCTTTACCTTCTAACCTACCTCCCAATTTCATGGATTCTATCAGTCTACCCTCACCTGCTCCCCTCCCCAGTACCCCAGTATGTGCCGGACTAAATTTAGAAGGAGTGGTTACCCCGGTGTACACAACACTTACAACTCCTGAGTATAGTAACAGTCAATCACTCAACACTGCACCAACTTTTACTGTCCCCGCTCGTAGTTATCCTACATTTTCTCCAGACATTTTTCCTGCTCCAAATATTCCTCCGCATCAGCAGCCTCACCAAAAGCAGCCTCATTGAAGGCACCGAGTGAGGAAGATCGTGGTTGCCAGTGTGTACATTACAACTGACTAATTATTGCTAAATTGTGTTCATATACATTTATTTTATAATGTATGTGTGCCTTTAAAGGCTTTTTTGTTTGCTGCTTGCAATAAATCTTATTTTGTTCTCCTCTTCTACTTTCTGTCTTCAAGTTAAATTAATAATGTCATGTCTTCGACAGTTACCATTAATGTCTACATTACAAAGCTTTAGTGTAATATTTAAAGTAAATTTTTGTGTTCAATACATTTTCATTGAGAAAAGGAAAACCGAGGTACATTTGACATCTGTTCTCTACATCAAGTCTACATCATCACATCCTCGGGCCCCATACCTGTGTATCTGTAATGGCCACTTAACACGCGGCTACACTTCTAGGTTATCCACAGGTATCGTACTGGCTGCAGTAAGATCATGGAGACATGGTTCTATGTTGTTGCTGTGTACAAATGGAACTATGTCAACATGATTTCACGGCAGCCAGAAAGTTACCTGTGGATAATGTTGAAATCTTGCCGCGTGTAAAGAGGCCATAATGGTGATTGGTTAAAACTCTTGCTACCTAAGTTTTCCTTTATTGATGACATTGATGACTTTACAGAAAAGTAAATATAGTTGTACAAAAAAGTTACACCACACTTTAAAATTGTAAAATTCTATGTATTTTGAAATTTTTTTTAAATCACAAGAAACATCATGAACATATGTTGACATTGTGAAGAAATGAAACACCTTTAGCTGTACAAATAATACATGCTACACACAAACATCATCCAAGTACGAAAGTATGTACAAGTATTTAAACTTACAAGATAATTTATTTACGTGTCAGGAGCCACAACAATGGATCAAATAGAAAATAATTCACACCATCTCATCCTGCCAGTCCAGACGTCCTTGTGGTGAAATGAAATATGAGGCAAATCTGTCCCTGATGGTTAGCACTTGTCCACTTGTCCTGAGGGTGTTTGCCTGGAACTCTGGTAAGTTACTTCCAGGAGTGTCATCAAGGTCACAATTTTGTTTTTCACGTACTTGAACAAAATTGTGTAGTACAGCGCAGGCTTTTACTACATTGTCTATAGTCTCCGTTTTTAGATTAATGGTTGTTCCAAGAATCCTCCATTTCGACACCAATAATCCAAAAGCACATTCTACTGTGCGGCGTGCTCGGGTAAGTCGATAATTGAACACACGTTTTGTATGGTCCAAGTCCCGGCTGGAGTATGGTTTCAACAGGTTTTCGCACATCTGGAAGGCCTCGTCACCCACGATAACATAAGGCATGGGTGGTCCTTCCGAGTTGGGCAGGGGTTCTGGCGCCGGAATGTTAAAATTTTTACCATACAATTTTTGACCCATGTCTGAGTCTTTGAAAGAAGCCGAGTCATTTGTTCTTCCAAATTGTCCAACATCGATAGCTGTAAAGCAGCAGTCAGCGTCTGCAATGGCCATTAGGACTGTTGAGAAATATTTTTTATAGTTATAATACTCTGAACCACTGCCAGACGGCTTCAGGATTCTGACATGTTTCCCATCCACGGCTCCCACGCAATTGGGAAACTGACACACTTCCTTGAATCGAGCCGCTTTGGCAATCCAAAGATCTGTTGTGGGATGAGGGAGGAATTCCTCATGGAGGCACTCACAGATGGCCGGGCAAGTCTCCTCGATGATCCCAGAGAGTGTCGACAATCCAATCCTGAACTGGAAGTATAGTGAGGATAATGACTCTCCGGTAGCCAGGAATCTGTTAAGAAAAAAATAAGGTAAAAATTAGGATGTTTGTCATGTATCTTGTTTGATATTGTAGAATTTTTTTTGGGGAGTTTCAATATGGCCAAAAGTAAGCCACCCAGTCAGAACATTGTTGGCCCCCAAAAACGGGTTATACACAGTGTATGTTAATACCCGCGCACCACAGACATTTTACTTTAAGTAGAAAGTCAAAAGCTGTACGTGTGTGCCGTCCTGAGCGGAACATTACTGACGCTGTAGACGGCACACAAGGGTACGGCCGCAGAGTGTGGCAGGAATGCGGCAGATGACCTTCCGCATTTAAGCAACCGACAAGCGCGCTACTGCGACACACAATCCTCGCTACATTCATCACCCCTTTGTGCTGATGCAGGTGTGATGCATCTATGACGAGAGAGGGGCAAGAAGGTACGCATGGAGCGGAGAGCGTGAGCAAGGAGTGTATGATACACATGACAGCATGTACAGTTTTTAAAAATACATACGTACCGCAGGGTAACCAGAAGGCGTTCCTCTGCAGGAATGGATCGTCGGAGCTGGGTGTCCTGCCTGCGAATCGATCCTTCCACACGTTGCAGTAATTCATCAAAGCTGGAAGGAGACATCCGGGTGAAGTCATGGAACTTTTCTGGGTTGGCTCTCAGCTCCATGTACAAAGCGTGGTATACTCCACGGGTGTTTCGTAGTTCTACAATGGGGTGCTGCCAGAACCGCCGACGCCGACGACTTCTACGCTCCGCTTCTCGGCGCCGATCTTCCTCACAAGCAATTGCATATGACACAGCCATCTTCATGGATAGATCCAGATGACGATAGAAGGACCCAATTCCGATATCCATGTTGCCTCGTTCAATTGCTGTCCTCAAAGTAGGCTTGGCAGTGGGCAGGGTGGATTTATACATTGCCCTTTAGCCACTCCTAATGGGAGTTCCTTGGGTGGTGGAAGGACGAAAATAGCTAAATAAAATGTTACGCATGCGGAAAATAAACGCATGCGTATGTTAAAAACGCATGCATCCGCATGTGAACGCAACGTTTTTTAAAAGGAATGCATATGTAATTTACCTTAAAAAAACGCGACGTTTGTGTGCGCATGCATGCGTTTTGCCTTGCGGATATGCATGCGCATCATACGCTGCGGCGGAAGACGCAAATGTGAAGGCACCCTTACCCATCTTGACTCGTAACAATTTTAAGCTCTGGTATATATCTTCACTTATACAATACATTGAGTAAAACATGTTTTACAAATACACGAACAATAATGTTTGTTTTAACTTCATTGTCTATTTACATATTATGCAATAAGTATTAATAAAAAATAATCATAATTAACTTTTTTTTAATAAATGAAAATGTTATCAAGCCCACAACAAGGACATAAATAGTAAGTGATGACATAATCAAAAGGTGTCATTCATGTGCATCTGTGGCATGTATACATATATTGGCGATCAAACTTAGAGAACAATGTATGATTAGGGATGAGTGAGTAGTGCAATATTCGGACTCACTGGAATCGTAATAAGTGCATCAGCTAATCGTTTAAAAGCCAGGTGGTAAAAAGGGAGCCAGCTTTTTACCACCCTGCTCACTTCCAGCCAGAGAGACAAAGTCATGAAGAGAAAGCAGGAGAGGCGGAGAACAGGGCAGGAAGCAGAGGACCGGGCAGGGAGTGGAAAATCAGTTGGGGGCAGAGGACCGGGCAGGGAATGGAGGATCAGACAGGGAACAAAGTATCAGATGAGTATCCCGAATACCGTACTATTCTGCAAGTAGCAAATAGTAGCTCCCCATGGTTATAGTGAATATCTATTATATAATTGCCGTAGCGACTTCCGCTGGACCGGCGCTACTTCCTGTGGCTGTGTTCGCGTAGCTCGGCTGCTTCTCCTGGACTCTATGCGGCCACGGCGACTCGCGAAGCAATGCCCGCGAAGCGGGCATTGCGAGTCGTTGCCGACTCACGAAGCAATGCCCGCAAAGCGGGCATTGCGAGTCGTTGCCACGAAGCAATGCTCGCAAAGCGGGCATTGCGAGTCGTTGCCACGAAGCAATGCCCGCAAAGCGGCCATTGCGAGTCGCGGCCATTGCGAGTCTCAAGCACACGGCGAAGCATTACCCGCGTAGCGGCCATTGCGAGCCATTGCCCACCCACACCCCGCCGATGCCGCCCGCGCCGCCTCCGCTCCCCGCTACCCACAGCCCACCTGCGACTATGGAGCTGCCCCCTGTGCCTCCCCCCCAGCCCCGATCCACAGCCCAGCACCACTCCCCAGCCCCACACCGCCCCCCAGCACCGCACACCCCCAACGCCGCACAGACCCCCCCTCACTGCCCGCACACCTCCGCCGCCAGCCCCCATCCACAGCCTAGCACCGCCCCCCAGCCCCGCTCCCCAGCACCTCTCCCCAGCCCCGCAATGTCCGCACCCACCCCCCATATGTCCGCACCCCCCATTATGTCCGCACACCCCCACATTATGTCCGCACACCCCCCCATTATGTCCGCAGACCCCTACCATATGTGCTCACACCCTCCCCCCCATATCTCCTCACACCCCCCACAATATGTCCGCGCACCCCCCCATATGTCCGCACCCCCCCAAACCCCCACAATATGTCCGCACACCCCCCCATATGTCCTCACCCCCCCAACCCACCCCAATATCTCCTCACACCCCCCACAATATGTCCGCACGCCCCCCCATATGTCCTCACCCCCCCAAACCCCCCCAATATGTCCTCACACCCCCCCACAATATGTCCACACACACCCCACATGTCCTCACCCCCCCACACCCCCACAATATGTCCTCACCCCCCCCACAATATGTCCTCACACCCCCAAACCCCCCCAATATGTCCTCACACACTCCCCACAATATGTCAGCACACCCCCAAACCACCCCAATATGTCCTCACACCTCCCCACAATATGTCCGCACACCCCCAAAACACCCCAATATGTCCTCACACCCCCCACAATATGTCCGCACACCCCCCATATGTCCTCACCCCCCCAAACCCCCCCAATATGTCCTCACACCCCCCCACAATATGTCCTCTCCCCCCAAACCCCCCCAATATGTCCTCACACCCCCCACAATATGTCCGCACACCCCCAAACCCCCCAATATGTCCTCACAACCCCCCATAATATGTCCACACCCCCCCCCCGCCCCCAACCCTGACGAAGTAGATCACTTACCTGTCTTCATGACATCTGCTTCGTCTGCTCCAGGTCCAGTCCTCCCTCCGGCCCAGGCATCCTCTTTCTTCAGCCCGGGCCACGAGTCTTCCATCCGGCGGTCTTCTTTCTTCCTCCAGCGAGCTCCGGGTCCTCGATGTTCCCTCTTCGGTCCACTCCGCTGACTGAGGAATAAAGATGGCCGCCGCGAGTTTCTGGAAGCCCCGCCCACGGATCCAAATCGCACCAATCACATTCAAATACACACCAACCAATCACATTCAAGGCTCATTCATACATTTTTATCAATGGGAAAAAACAATTTTACTATTCCACTACGGCCAATCAGATTCGCGCCTCATTCATCCATCTTTCTCAATGGGAAAAATTCACTACATTTAAAGACAATAAAAATACATAAATAAATACACATAAAAATATTTAAAAATACAAATAAATTCACTTAAAATAACAAAAAATAAATAAATTTAATAATAATAAAAATACTAAAAAAAAATAAAATAAATAATATAAATAATAAATAATAAAATAAAAAATAATAATAATAAAAAAAAATTAATATATAAAACTAATATATTAATTACATTAACTAATTAAAATAAAAAAAAAATTAATCTAATACAAATAAATTTAATTAAAATAAAAAATTAATATACAAATAATAAAAATAATAAATAATAAAATAAATCAAAATTTTAAAAAAATTAATAAAATAAAAATATATATAATTAAAATATTAATAACATTAACTAATTCTAAGAAAATCAAATTACTCAATAAAAAAAAATTCTATTAAAATAAAAAAAAAATAATATTATCAAAATATTAAATAATAAATAATTACAATAATAAAATAATAAATAATAAAAAAAAATATTCCATATAAAAATTCATAACATTAACTAATTCTAATAAAATAAAACAAATAAAATATTCATAACATTAAGTTATTCAAAAAAAATGTAAATAAAAAAAAAAAAAAAAAAAAAAAATTATATAGCTACTATAATCTAATTAACGCACGTTCTAGAATCCCGATGCATTTGCATCGGGCTCACAGCTAGTTCATTATAATTTTCTTTAATTGCAGACACACATGATAATATTAATAATAATATTTATTTATTTATATTATAATGATCTTGCTCCTGCCCTCTGTGACCTGCTCTGCCATCACCCCTAGGTATTGTCATTACCGCTTCACAGTTCAAAATTGAAAGTAGAAAATATGACACTTGACCTAGAAATTGCACCTACAATGCTACAATGAACTGTGTAAATATCACATTCCCACTATTCACCGTTTCTGAGTTCGTGCAACACGCAAACTCACATACAAATTCTCCACTTTATAGTATATAAGCATGTATATATATATATATATATATACTGCAGCTCTGATATATGAATGACAGATCACTTTGAAACTTCATCCCATGTGGTTGCCTGGCGTTTGTCGTCTACATCTAGTACGCTTCTCTCAACAATGTTTATGCCAATTGCCACTTCTACTTGATTATTTTACTTTTTCAATCCCAACCATTGCTTAAAATAATTGTGTCTATTATTTACACACATGGAATTGGTTTATATACGCTCTATTTTTCCTTGATTGAGTCTATAAGTAAGGGTTAGGGTTGAGCGAGTGTATTCGTTACTATTCGCTACTCGCACGGATAGCATGGTATTCACGATACTTGTTACTCGGTGAGTATCGCTGGTGCTCATGAGTGATGTGTCGATTGTTATCGATTGGACACAAATTGACAGCTCCCTTCAGCACGCAAAGGGAGTCGGCACACAAGGGAGAGCATATTGAATGTTAGGGTCTCTCTGGAGGGTACAGCAAGGTATTTTATGCAGTAGAAATGCCCTTTCCTGGAAAGACTCCTGGCCGTATGTGTGTCGGTGGAGCCTATCACTAATTGACTAACATTAGACTCGCTTATGTGAGTATTAAAAACTACTCATCACGAGTATAGCAAGTGCGAGTATTACACTACTCACTCATCACTAGTAAGGGTGTTATTGTTACTCCAAAAACAAGTCAGTCTTCCATGGCTATCATGTGAACCTTATCCACTGCAAAGCTTTTTCACCAATTTTTTCATTGCAATAATGAAGATTTTTCTATTTTATTCCTTGCATGTGCCACTTTTTTTCTCAATATTTGAGAAGTGGACTGTCATACCACTGCCACCGATACACACTAAACCAAGGAACACTACATCGACTATGGAAGTGGAGAGTCTTTATATATGTGTATGCCTGTGGATATTCTGACAGGCCTCTCGAGGTCTGGGATCTTTTACTGCAGGAAATGTTACATTTTGTTTTGCTGCCCTCCGGATGCTACAACATAAACAGACTGATGAAAGCCTGTGATCTGTATTCTGAACAGGGCTGTTGTCAGTAGATCATTAGCAGGCTGCATATTCTGCAGGTCAGTGGTGCAGAATTTGATTCCCAGTGGGGCATTTCAAGGATGGAGTTATTCAAGCATAAAATACTTTTAGTCTAGAGACTTTGGCTTCCAGAATTGCAAAATGACTTAAATACAGGTAAAATATGTTTGTACCGTGTTAGCCAGTAGATAGGAAAAAAAATAAAGTCCATAGTGGTGGATATCTTATAATGGCTAACTGAAAAGTTGGTATTTATCTTTTCAGCTTGCCATTAAAAGTTTTCAACCACTGAAAAATAATTTAAAGACATACAACAATAAAAGTGATTAGTTGTATATTTCCCAGTAAAGACATAACAATTTGTCGAAGATTAATAAAGAAAGCAATCTGACATCCTTAAAGGGAAGCTAGTTTAGACCCCCCACCAATCACTTCCAGTCCCTGTGGCTTCTTACTACATTCCTAACCATCCCTGTCTGACCTAAATGTGAATTATAAATGTGGAAAAAAAAGTGATTTATATCTTACACTTTTTCTGAGGGCGTTCCTAGATGTGTTGGCGAGCTCTGGGCGAACTGTGGCACAGGTAGTGATAAGGTTTGGGGGTCTAAACTAGCTGACAGGTTCCCCTTAATGCACTGATGCATTTACAGCCTCGTTGAAGAAGCAACTGCTGCAGTTGGGTCAACTCTTTCTGTGAATCAGGTAATGGGTTTGGATGGGTATGGATGTCCATATGCACAGAGGTCATGTATGCTTTAAACTACCATCTTCTTTAGAATATAGAATAATATTCCTGAATATCTGAATATTGTGTAAAACATTATATCAGGCAATCATTATTAGATAATGAATTGGATTCCTCTGATCATATTAGATTTTAATGGGTTGGGGTAATGAAATACAAACAGGTACAGAGAGAGAAAAATCTACTATAAATCATGTAAGATAATGATAAAAATAATTACACAATTATTAGGATTTATGTATTTTTGATTATTAATTTTATTATTAAACAACAACAGTGTTGTTTGTAGATACAACAGGTTAATAAACCTGAAACCTGACTATTTAAGAAAGCAAAAGAGTGTTTTTTACTTTGCAATGAGAACATATACACATGCATAATTATTGGACAAGTATTAGTATGCAGAACTATTATGCATCTAAATGGAAAATTTAAATTTCCCCATCGCAATTGCTTATTTTCATCTGTTAAAGAGAAAATAAAAACCAAACAACTCAAAATACATTTCTAAGATACTGAAGAAGAAAGTTACAGTGTGGGTGCTGTCTGGGATAGTTGAGGATCTTACAAGTAAAAGGTTTTATTCATCTTCCTAATAAAGATGTTGAACTGACTCTGAAATGCGTTGTATGAATAAAATACCCATAAAGTGCTTGACCATTCTTTCCAACGCCAGGGTCACACCACAAGTTTGTTCCTCAGTAGTCTATCATTTGTCCTCCACATCAAAACTCATTATGTGTCACACAACCTGCACAGGTGAGCAAACCCAGTAAATTATCTCCGATTTTAATTAGGATGAAACCCTTTGTGCATTTCTTTTTATACACAGTTCCACTGGATGAGCAAACCATTTGAAGTATGGATTCGGTTCAGTTTGGTGAATGAGCATGTTCCGTGGAAGAGGAGTACCTCGAAACAGTCTGTTGCACCTTCAGCATGACCCCCCTCCCTGCACCATCTGTAATTTGATGCACAAATAAAAGCCGGAAAATTTGGATTCAATCCGTGTGCCGCTTTTTTCTACAAATTGCCAGTCTTGAATGTGATAATATTATTTTTAGTTTTATTTTCCTTGCATTTATATTTAAGTAAGGAAGACCTACTGATGTTACCAACAATTAATTGGGCTCTTTCCAAACACCACTCAGGGTAACCATGATTTTGTAATATGATACAAACTTTTTTACTCTCGCTTATATATGTAAATTCATCAGAACTGTTGCGTTTGATCTTGATTCGTTCACCAACAGGTAAGTCTCTGATGACATGTGGAGGATAGCAGGATGTAGCTGCCAATGTACTGTTTGAAGCAGTTGAGTTTCGGTAGGGAAGTACCAATAATTTATTCTCCTCAATATTAGCAACAAACGTTACGTCTAAAAGTCAATTTGTGACTTCCCAGTAAAACCAGTAAACTGGAGATTATAGTCATTGTTGTTTACATACTCGAGGAAAAATTGGGCATCATCCTCCATATCTTTCAAGACAAAAAACGGATCATCTATATATCTTCCCATCAACACCAGATTCGCTCTGAATGGGTTTGAACATATATAGATAACGTTCTCTTCCCAGGTTGCCATTACAATATTAGCGTGTGAAGGGGATAATTTTGCCCCCATACTCACACCGCTAATCTGCAAAAAATCCATTCAGAGCTAATCTGGTGTGGATAGTGGCATCTTCTTTATTTGGAGGGGTTAATTTTTTTTGTCATGAAAGTGAGGCATCCTTATGCTATTCTTGGAGAAACCCCTTAGGCCTTATGATCAGACCAAGAAAATGTGATTGCAAAATTCCTTTTTCTAAGCAGATGTTCTACTGATCTAATTCCATGGCCCTTTGCTAACCTGAATGTTTATAAATTATACTAACAGTGACTTTTATTATATGTTGAAGTAGTTAAAACCAGAAACTCAGATTTATTTATTTTATCTTACTACTTCACTTCCCTAAGAGTTGGTGCATTCATACTGCGTTTAGACAGTCCTATAACTGGAAATGAACTGTTCTAGAAACGATCACTCCTGACTATCAGGCTACCTAAAGAGACAAGCAATCAGTCGACAAAAAAGCAAAATGTTTGTTGGTCAAGTGTGACTGATAGATGCTGCCTGATCCATGGCTGTCTGATCTCAGTCAGGTATGTCTGACTCTGAAATGCTATAGCATAGCGGAAAAAAACGTGGTTTAATAGTCTTCAGAGACCGAGCTGCTCTGTAGACTTGATGTGGGCAGAAACGTTTCTATATAGAGCAGCAGGTAGGGAGAAATTGCCAAGGACAATCATATCTGATTTGTCTCCATCATGGCTTAGTCTCCAGTGACTTTTAACCCTTGTCTGGTACCTTGGGGTCAATGTGACCCCATTAAGATTGCATATGCATTTGATAGTACCAGCCAAGGGTTAAAATATGTTTTTCTTTGATAGATATTTCCTCTTGCCATCATATTGGTCTGCGTAAAGCGGACATGTGCTGCTGAGAACAATGATATTTTATGCCCACAGGATAATCACATTAGCACTCGTCCTTTGTACGTGGAAGTGTGGTCATACCAAGAAAATATAGTTTAAACAAAACTTTATTGAAAAAGGACACAGTTACTGAAGACACCATCAAGTTATTAAAAACAATTAAAAAATTGTGTGGACACACCACACCAACAACAAAGATACCCACAGCAGAATTGTATTAATAAAGGGACTCAAAAAGAACACCCTGGTACTGGCACACAAAATGACTCGTAAATGGGGTTACTGTCAAGAAGTATACAAAGTCTATAATATGCAGTCTTAGAAAGCAACCTGTAAAATGCAATATACTTGATCAAAAACAGTCTAGCACCCTTTACAAGGTTAGGATTCCATTCCAATATACTGTCTGATGAGGGTTGTAACACCTATAAGGCAGGGCACTCTGAAAATCGGGATCATCATAGGAGTGCTATATAGAAATGGCAAAATAAATGTTACCCATATAAGCAAAAGAGCTGGTTAAATAGCCATATATTGCTGTTAAGTATGGTAATCTAAAACCCTATTCAGACATGGAAAACATGGAATAAAAGTGAGAACATGCAGGTTGTCCAAGTCATACTGCAAGAAAAAGGTTATAAACAAAAACAATCATTAGTAAATGGCAAGACGCCCATAGATAATGGGCTAATTGTCACCTCAGCTCCATATATACGATCGGGCTGTGGGCACAACAAAGCTCTGAAACCCAACGCATGTCGCCGCCAATGGACGGCTTCTTCAGGGGCATGGAGCGTCAATATACCTGAGAGAAGGGTCTTATAACCGTCCTGTAATGTGGGAAGTTATTATGAACTTCGGCTGGACGCTGGAATCCTGGCATCCGGAAGTGACAATGGCGCATGCGTGTGGGCGGATATGTATAGTCATTGCGTGGCAACAATGTGCAAGCGCAGACTGGCCGGTCTGTAGCAGTCACTTGCGCATGCTCAGGGCAGCGCGGCAGCTCCTGGAGTGGATGCGAGTGTTGTTAGGGTAAACAGCAGGGGTGAGCGGGGGCTTACTGCTCTTCAGCCAAAAGACCTAAAGTGGGCAAAGCAATGCAAATGTAGTTAGTTATCTGGAGGGAATATATATAGCAAATGCAGTAAAAAAAAAATAAATAAATATGAGATTAGTTAGTCCATACAGACGATCCCAGGACCTATTGAGGGTAAGATGTTTGATCAAAATGTGATTAATCTCATGGGGTTAAAAAAGGAAAAAGAAATCCTTATTCTTGAGAGCTTGAAGGGTAGGCTGTCATTCAGTAGCAGGGTCCGATCAGTGGGATCCAGGGGAACGGAGAATGGATTTTGGAGAACAAATAAGCACGTGCCCTTTCCTGTGTATTGTGGACTTTGTTATCAGCAAAGTAAAGCAAGTTACAAACTGTGGTGTTTTACTTATTTGTGACCATGCACAAGAAACCCTGCAGCAGAATTAGGTTTATGGCCAAGGCATACTGAACAACAAAACAAAGCAAGTAAACATCCACAAACTGTGTCTTTATTGTGTCGGAGCAGGATCATTGATGACCTCGACCATGACGATTACTACTACCCTTTGCTACCTCTGCACCCACTGCCCCTGCCACCAGATGGCATACAGAGGTATCAGCGAAGACTGGGGCTGCATAATTTTGTGGTGTCAAAAAAAACAGTGTCTTATAGTTCCAGCAAATTGGATGGGATTTATGGGAATCTCATGCCCTATGTACTTAATTTTCACTCAGTGCAAACTGACCTGTGGTGCGCGTTTAAGATCAACAGCCTGTCAGATTCTCTTACGGGTACGGTGAGATTTGTTTGCAGATTTTCCACATTGTCTTGCTTTAGATGGAAAAAAAAATACCGTAAAAATGCACATGCAATTTTAGTGCATTTCTGATGCAAAAACATATCAAAAACATGTGTAATCTCCACCTGCGCATATCAATAAAGTTTTTTTCATTTGCCAAATACCAGGAAGTTTCAAAAACAAAGCAGCTTTATAACACACTCCAACATGGGAACATAGTCTAAACGTACCCTGTACATCTAAAGTCATTGTTTAGATCATATCCAGGCTTCATCTGCCTATATAGAATTCAACTGAAAAACTAAAATATTTTTAAGACTTGTCATTTTCGTAAAATGACAGCAACCAACTTTTTATGCACTGACTGATGGACTTATCTAGCAAGCCTAAGACTTTAAGCCTTCTGTACAAGAGTTAAGATCAGGTCCTTCATAGCAGCAAGAGTCCTTTAATCCTACACAAGCGACCTCACACACTATTTGTATGCACAACTTCTTTATCTTAAAATTGGTTTGTCAAACTATAAAATGTTTTCCTTGTTCATGAAGAACTTTGCTGTTGGACCATTTTCTGGCTTGTTTTGTCTTTGAAATAAATGCAAGAAATAGTCCGTATTATTTATTAAGTTTGATTTTTTTCCATGGAGCTCATATGTCTTTAACAGTTAATACAGAGTAAGCTGCACATATTCATCAGGGTCCTTTTACAGTCATAACAGTTTTCTCTTCTGAATATAATTCATGTGTCATTTTAAATTAGAGAGCTTTAACATCTGATGTTGCAAAATCACAGAAAGGATAGTGAAAACAATGCATTAGGCTGCCTTCAGACTTGCAGATGCATCTGCAGCGTTTTGCAGATGCATCTGCAAGCATCTGCATGCAGACCACGGCCCCTATGTTTATAATGGAGCGCACGGCGGTCTGGAGATGCTTGCAGACCGCCGTGCGCTCTCATTGCCCGCCATTAGTGATCTGTGCGCAGGCGGATGCTCGTGGTGCGGGCGAGAGTGTGTGATTTGTGCGCAGGCATCCGCCTGCGCACAGATCACTAATGGCGGGCAATGAGAGCGCACGGCGGTCTGCAAGCATCTGCAGACCGCCGTGCGCTCCATTATAAACATAGGGGCCGCGGTCTGCATGCAGATGCTTGCAGATGCATCTGCAAAACGCTGCAGATGCATCTGCAAGTCTGAAGGCAGCCTTACATATTCAGAGCGATTAAATGCAAAAAAAAAAACTATTTGGTCCCAATGAACTTTATAAAACAAATCTTTCCCAGGAAATGACACTTAAAGGAGATTTCCGGGATTTTTTGTAAAAAAAAAAAGTGCCCAAGCACCTATCTGCCTGTTGTGCTCGACACCGTTCACCTCCGGTCACCCCCGGCAAAGAGTGGTTATAGACTGTTCCTGCCAGGGACAGCATTGTAGGGCAAACAGAGCAGAGTGGAAGAGAAAAGGTTTCTTATCTGCTCTGCGGAAGTGGTGCATAGCCAATGTCATGCTGATTGACAGCCGGCTCCTCGCTACCTGATTGGGGGAGCCGGTTGTCAATCAGCGTGACGTTGGCTATGCACCCATCTACCGAGGGGAGACTCCTCCCCTTTGTAGTCGTGATGTTAGTGGAAGTGCCAACATCACCGACAGGAGCGGTCTGTGCGCTCTCCAATCATCGGGGAGCTGTGCTAAGCACAACTGGCAGATAGGTTCCCGCACAATTTTTTATTTTTACGATATCCTGGATATCTCCTTTAAACTCGGCACTTATAAGCGTGACAAAGGTCCATCAGTCAAAGATTGCAGCTACATGACAGGCTAGTACATGTGAATGGTACCATGACTGTGACAAACAAGTTAGGGTGAATCATTTGGATTTTTGAATTTGGATCTGCTATGATTGTGGTGCCTTGTGAGTTGCAATTTGACACCATACCCTTTTACTATGCTGCAATGGCCTTCAGTAGTTTTTAGTTTCAGGACCTGTGTCACAGATTATCATGTAGACTCAGCCTAGAAAAGAACCTGTAATGCCCTCAAACCCTATTAACCTGCACATATGGGGTTAAACTGCAGGTAGTGTCAAACTGCCCAGTCACCGCATTGAAAGCTTGCCTACCTGGAGGAAAGTAGTCTTAGCTCTCCCTGCAGCATCCTGCTTTTAGTCATAGAGGAGTGGCTATCACAGCTTCAGTCAATGCTCAGTACATAGTGAGCGGCGGCTGTAAACATGCCCTTAGCACTGACTGACAGTTACTCTTCAGTGCATCAGTGCTGAACCTGCTGTCAGTCAGTACTAGGGCGTGGTTCTAGCTGCCACACTCTATGTATTTATTGTTCTGGCCACTCACCAACCACCTGCTGTGAAATGGACTGCAGCAAGGTGAATAGCTTTAGTTCACTGCACAGGTATCTGGCCAAAAGTGCTGTGAGGCTGGTAGAACCCTGTGATTTTTTCATTGCTTTTAATGGGGATAAATATTGTTTTCAAAAGGGTGCTTACTAGTTAAAAAGTGATCCTCACTTTTCCCCTGAAGTTCTAGTTAAGATGTTTACCCTGTTCTCAATGATGTCTTTGTCCTGGAAATGGCAGAAACTCTCAATCACTGGATGATGCGGTAAATAACCTCAGCTACCAGGGATTGGTAAGGGTGAATATCAATTTGTTATATTTCTTTTAGTCAGCTTTAGCCTTTGAAAAAATAAAATATATCCAGGGCCGGTTTTAGGCAAAGTGGGGCCCTAGGAAAAAGGTTAAAGTGGGCCCTAAATGCTCAGGCCACTTTCACATCTAACGCTTTGCTGCATTTTGCTCAATTTGCATTTCCATGCGTTTTTACCGCAAAAACGCATCAAAACGTATGCGTTTTTGTTCCCATTGATTTTAATGGAAACACATGCAAAAACGCATGTAAAAACGCATGTGCGTTTTCAAAAACAGAAAACGCATGTGTTTTTGCCAACGCTGCCCAAAACATCGGGGAAGACGTTTTGTGCTGCGTTCGCAAAAATGCATGCGTTTTGCATTTTTGAAAACGCACATGCGTTTTGCATGCGTTTTTACATGCATTCCCATTGAAATCAATGGGGGAAAAAACGCTAGCGTTTTTAATGCGTTTTTAGCGGTAAAAACGGCTAGAAAGGCAAATTTAGCAAAACGCACACCAACCTTAGATGTGGAACAGGCCGTAGTTATATGGTAAGAGTGACTTCATAAGTTGATTATCTAGGTCAGAATAAGAACATACTGAACATCATTTTTATTTCAATCATAAAAAAAAAACCTGAAATTTGTAAAAAAAAAAAAATATTTTTTTTTTATTTTCCGAGACCCATGATGTTTTAATTTTTGAAGATACATAGATATGTGAGGGCTTACTTTATGTGCCCTGAGCTGACATTTTTACTGATACCATTTTGAGTCAGATACAACATTTTGATCGCCTTTTATTGCATTTTATTGTAACAACGTGGTGGCCTAAAAAACATAATTCTGGCGTTTTTATTTTTTTCCCATTACGCCATTTACCAATTGGATTAATTTACTTCATATATTGATAGCTTAGATTCTTACGAACGCAGCGATACCAAATATGTGTATTTTTACATTTTTTTCACTGTTTTATTGCTATTTTCAGTTCAGCTCCTTTGGGGGCCCCTAAGAGAGTGGGGGCCCTAGGCAACTGCCCAGTCTGCCCCCCCTAACGCCGACCCTGAATATATCACCTGGTCAAGATTACATTCTGAAGTCATAACCATTTTCATTTTTGCTGCATATGCAGTTAGAACCAGCCCATTTTGACCTTACTGACCTTGCCATTTTTTGCAATTCTGACCAGTGTACTTTTATGAGGTAATAACTATGGAATGCTTCAACGGATCCTAGCGATTCTGAGATAGTTTTTTCATGATATATTGGGCTTCATGCTAGTGGTAAATTTAGGTTGATAATTTTTGCATTTATTAGTGAAAAAATCAGAAATTTGGAGAAAATTTTGAAAATTTAGCAATTTTCAAATTTTGAATTTTTATTCTGCTAAACCAGAGAGTTATGTGACACAAAATAGTTAATAAATAACATTTCCCACATGTCTACTTTACATCAGCATAATTTTGGAAAAAAAAATGTGTTAGGCATTTATAAGGGTTCAAGATTCATTAGCAATTTTTCATTTTTCCAGCAAAATTTGCTAAATCTTTTTTTAGTGACCACATCACATTTGAAGTCTCTTTGAGGGGTGTACACCATTCCAGAAACTGCACCCCTCAAGCTTCTCAAAACTACATTCAAGAAGATTATTAACCCTTCAGGTGCTTCACAGGAACTAAAGCAACTTGGAATGAAAAAATGGACATTTTTCCAACAAAAATGTTCCTTTAGCCTCAATTTGTTGCATTTTCACCTGGGCAACTGGATAAAATGTTCCCTAAATTTGATGGGCACTTTCTCCTGAGTACACCGATACCTCATATGTGGTCATAAACTACTGTTTGGGCGCATGGTAGGGCTCGATAGGGAAGGAGTGCCATTTGACTTTTTGAATAAAAAATTAGCTCCAATGGTTAGCGGACACTATGTCGCGTATGGAGAGCCCCTGTGTGCCTAAACATTGGAGCTCCCCCACAAGTGACCCCATTTTGGAAACTATAGATCTATAGGACAAAGTGCCGTTGTGTCCACACTGCCATCAAACGGATCACCAGAGACAAGATAGAATCTGGGCTGAATAGTGTCTTTATTTCCCGACGCGTTTCGGAACCTTCACCTGGCTCCTTCCTCAGGGACAATCCCTGAAACCAAACCAAAATATGGTTTGTCCCTGAGGAAGCAACCAGGTGAAGGTTCCGAAATGCGTCGGAAGAATAAAGATACTATTCAGCCCAGATTCTATCTTGTCTCTGGTGATCCTTTTGACGGCTGCGCGGACACAACGGCACTTTGTCCTATAGATCTACAGGTTCTTCACCACGGTTATCCGCGGAGGTGCAGTCCTTGCAGCAACTGTTTTATTCAGGCAACTACATCGATTTCTGGCTATCATACTGGTTGTGGGTGATACAACCAGACCAGGTGAGCAGTTTTACTTACACATTCATTCACCTCCTTATCTGGAGATAAGACCCTATTGCGCATGTTCTTACTTTCACACATTTTGGAAACTAGAACCCCCAAGGAACTTATCTAGATGCACATTGAGCACTTTGAACCCCAAGGTGCTTCACACTTTGGTCCGTAAAAATGAAAACTACTTTTTTTTCCACAAAAATGTTCTTTCAGCCTCAAGTTTTTCATTTTCCCATGGGCAATAGGATAAAATGGATCCTAAAATTTGTTGGGCAATTTCTCCTGAGTACACCAATATCTCATATGTGGCAGAAAACCACTGTTTGGGCACATGGTAGGGCTCGGAAGGAGCGCCATTTCACTTTTTGAATGAAAAATTAGCTGCAAGTGTTAGATGACAACATGCAACCTCCATCATCCCCACATGCAGTCCCCATCATCCAGCCCCATCACACACACACTCACACACACTCACATACTCACTCACATACACACTCACATACACACTCACATACACACTCACACACACACTCACATAGACACATACACACTCACTCACATACCCACACACACTCACATACACACTCACTCAAATACACACTCACTCACACACTCACTCACATACATACTCACACTCACACTTACATACACACTCACACACTCACTCACATACACACTCACTCACATACACACATATACACACACACTCACATACTCACACACCCACACACTCACATACACACTCACTCACTCACATACACACTCACACACACACTCACTCACATAAACACTCACACACTCACTCACATACACATACATACACATTCACTCACATACTCACACACACTCACATACACATACTCACATACACACTCACACACTCACTCACACACACTCAGCCACACACACATAGACACACTTACAAACACACACTCACTCAAATACACACTCACTCACACACTCACTCACATACATACTCACACACACACATACACACTCACACACTCACTCACATAAACACTCACACACTCACTCACATACACATACATACACATTCACTCACATACTCACACACACTCACATACACATACTCACATACACACTAACACACTCACTTACACACACTCAGCCACACACACATAGACACACTTACAAACACACACTCACTCACATACACACACACACACTCACATACACACTCACATACTCACTCACATACACACTCACTCATACTCACACACAGCCACACACACATACTCACATACACACTCACGCAAATACACACTCACACACACTCACCCACATACTCATACACACACACACTCACATACACACACACACATTCACTCACACACACACTCACACACTACTCACATACACACACACTCACTCACATACACACTCACTCACATACACACACACACTCACTCACATACTCACACACACCCACACACACTCACATACACACTCACTCACATACACACACTCACACACTCACACACACACTCACATACACACTCACACACTCACTCACACACACTCAGCCACACACACGTACACACACTTACAAACACAAACTCACTCACATACACACTCACTCACACACTCAGCCACACACACATACACACACACTCACAAACACACACTCACATACACTCACACACTCTCACTCACATACAGACTCACACTCACAAACACTCACATACACACTCACACTCACACATTTACTGCGACTGAGACACCTCAGTATGGCACCGGCAAAATGCCCACCGATCGCTCCCCCGTACCCTGCGATTCCACTGCCACTGACTTCGGCAGCATCCCCCTGTGCTCCAATCATCCCATGTCCCCCGCTGCCTGCCGCCAGTGCAGTGGGGGACAGGGGGTGATCGGATAGGATGGGGGATGCATGCAGTAGCTGGCGGCAGGAGCGCTGTAATTGCAGGGAGCGGGGAGCGATCGGTGGGCAAAAGGCGATCACAGGGGGCGGCAGCAGGGCTGCTGCACCTTGTGCACCTCCTTCTTCAGCCTTCAGTCCATAGATGGGAAGAATATATTTAGGAGAATGCTTGGCTCACCCTATGAATAGTGGGTGCCACGAGGAAAATTATTAACTATTAAGAATAACTCAGGCACACCAAAAAGAAGTCTTACATGAATAATTGTTTGTGCTCAACTTTGCAAGTAATTTATTAGCCACAAAGAAATATTTTTACAATTTGTCACAAGAAAAAAACGTTTTCGGCCCAATCTGGCCTTTTTCAATTTTTTGATGCTTTTGACATTTTTATTAAATGGCACTTAAGTTAATATACAGAAAGAAAAAAATTTTAGTTGTAGTCACATGTTTAATAAGGTCTATGCATACTACTTGTGTGTGCATACTGATATGATTACAAGCAAATTGCACATATATATGCATACACAAGAGTATTAGACTATGTAGTAAATAACACAAAAACTAATGAGGACTGCAGTCCTGACAAGAAATAAAGAAAATGCCATATAAGGATAATATAACAGAAAGTCTCTCAGTAAAGAATAAAAAAGTACCTTGTGACAAGAATAAATAATGCTTGATTGGATTTTAAGTCATACAGGTACATCAAGCTAAAAAAAGAGTAGGAAATCAATTAGAATACAAAATACAGAGATTATGAAAAAGCACTATCTAGTATAACGCATCTTGATCTGTGAAGTTACCCAGTTACTGAAATATTACCTCATCACAATGAATATTCTATGAGCTTAATGAACCTCCACTGGGGATATCAGATAAACTTCGGTTATCTGCAAGTGTGAGCACTTAAATAAATATAGTAAATGCTGGAATCTATGACAAAAGTATGATATAGTGATATAATTAATATTAGTACTATGTGCACTGTGCACAAAGAAAAGTATATAGCATACCTCAAAAGAAGACCAATATTGCGTGGTGTGGCTCACAACTGAGGAATTACCCTAAAAGTTAAATATAATGAATACTAATGTACCTCTGAATCAATGTATAGACATGTGTAGGAATCTCCATGAACGCTTACCTTAAGGTTAATGATACACCTATAACAAAATGCAAGAAACAACTAATTAGAATAAGCCCTGAAGGCAGCCACCTAACAAATCATTAAGGAATAAATTCGCCACATAAGTACTTACATATAGACCGTGGGGGGCCAGGACCGGTTGTGAGCGGCGTGTCCACCGCTCTGCCAGGTTATATATGGAAACCGGAAATGACATAATACGACGTGACTTCCTGGTTCCTGTATCTGGAATGCAGGAAGTCCCGCTGTGGAATGCAAGCTGCGCATGCGCACTCGCGTTTAGTGGCAATAAGCATCACAAGACATGTAAAAGGATACTGTATGATAAGGGGGCTGCAAAAAGGGCTTAAATTTGACGCAAAGGTTCCTCAAAAGATCTAGTTAAAGGAAAAACAAACATATTATTGAATATTAAATTATAAATGATGCATATAAAGGAAATGAATTCGTTAAGGGTACAGTACATGGTAAAGTGTTTAGGAGAAAAAAAGTGATAAACTAATAACTAACATTGATAAATAAGAGGTCCAGGTCGCAAATAGAATTTCTGTGAGTGGGTTAACATCTACATTAACAATATATCTAATGTCCAGCAATAACATCAGTTACTCTAATGGATAACCTCATATTCCCTATTCATGCCTTTTGGCCCAGCATTTGAAGGGTAAAAATCCAAAAGGCTTCCTTTTCTATTAGCCTCTTAATCCTGTCTCCGCATCGTCTCATTGGTGGAACGTGTTCTATGATATGATATCTTAATTGTGACACTCGGTATCCCTTAGAGAAAAAGTGATAAGGGACAGGCAATAATGTATTTTGACAAAAGGGAGGACAAGTGGAGCCAATTATGCTTTTTAGAAATGCATATAAAGCTTCATTTATTTATAGTTACAGAGACAACCACCATTTTGATATCCAAAAAATCAATGGATGTTCTACTGGATTTATAAGTGAGTCTGATATTTTAAGTTGTTATTATTCAAATGATCCATGAATGATTTAAGCTGCTCTGCCGTGCCCTGCCACACCATCAAGATGTCGTCTATATAGCGCATCCAGCACTGCACATGGTCCGCAGCTCATGCACCCCCGCACGCAAAGAGAACCCACTCCCAGTGACCCAGGAATAGGTTTGCGTACGAGGGCGCACAGGCCACGCCCATGGCAGTGCCGCGCTTCTGCAGATAATATCGATCTTTAAATGTAAAGAAGTTGTATGACAGGACAAAGCAGAGCAGCTCAACAATCAGCTTACAAAGATGAGCATCCTGGTTGGACTATTCAAGGAAAAAGCAGACAGCCTCCACACCCGCATCATGGTTGATGCAGGTGTAGAGGGACTCCACATTAGCCATAACTATGTACATGTCCTGCTCAACAAAGAACCCGTCAATCCTAGTGAGGGCGTCCGTAGTGTCCTGTATGTAGGATGGTAGGGTTTTAAATAAAAATCTATGAAGCGACATACAGGGTCGCATAAACCCTCCATCCTGGACACTATTGGACGCCCCGGCGGATTGACGGGATCTTTGTGAACTTTGAGAAGTAGGTAGAAGGTGGACACTTTGGGTGATTTCACAGTCAACCCGTCCAGAACTTTTTTTGTGATGATCCCCTCCTCGAATACCAACACCAATATCTTTTCAAGTTCATCTGAAAAGGACCTCCCAGGATTCCCATCAAGCCTTTGATAGACATTTTTGTCCCTCAATTGCCTGAAGGCTTCCTTTTCATACAGAGGACACGGCCAAATTACAATCTTTCCTCCCTTGCCTCCCGCCTTAATAACCACATTGTCAAGAGATTTTAAATCTGCAATAGGAGTTCTTTGTTTATGGGTGAGGTTATCATGTATTCTCCTTGTACTGATCTTTTTGAAATCCTCAACCACGAGTTTCGTAAAGATATCTATGGCTGGGCAGACAGACAAAGGAGGGAATTTAGTTGATTTAGGCATCACATCAGGGGGAAACCTACCTGGTTCGCTTGGGGGCAGTTCATTCTCCAGATCCTCCAATGCACCCAGGGCCTCCTGTTCCAAAACCTCTCCGTTCTCCTGAAAGTTGCTTATATGCAGTTTCTTCAATAGTAGCTTTCGTGCAAATAAGTGCACATCTTTCATGGCTACGAAGAAATTAAAAGAATTAGCCGGTACAAAAGTGAGGCCTTTTGACAGCACCTCAATCTGCATAGGAGACAAGGACATGTTCGGAGAGGTTTATAACCTGGAGGGCATTATCGTCAATTACCTTTCCTTTTGGTCTAGGAGGATTTAGAGATTGAAGGCGAGTGACTATCTGACGCTCCTCCCCACTCTGCCGCCCCGATGATCCTGGTACTTCATCCTCAGATTCCCCATCTTGGGTCTCATCTCCTCATGTCAATGGCACCAAAGAAGGAGTTCTCGGAAAATCAGAGTTGTTGGGTTTAGGTGCACCTGTCTTTGGTGCCTGAAGTGTTTTTTTAGGTTTTCTTCATTTATTTTTCCATTTATACACTCTGTGATTCTGATAATCACCCTGATCAAGGTGACATTTCTTCAACTTCCCTTATTTTATTTCTTTTTCCCATTTTGTAATGTCATTTTCGATCTCGCTTTCAAACCTGGCCAAGGCCTCCTTAGAAAGCCCCTCTTTAATCACAACCTGGAGGTCATCTAATTCACTCTCCAGCCGAGCAATGCTGGACTTGTTGTCGGCTGACAACAGGCCAAAAAAGCCGTTGGAGCAGGTGTTGGCAATTGTCTCCCATTGGGACTTAAATGCCTCATCTTCAATGGGATAGGTGGGGAAAACTTGCACTCTCAATCCCCTGGGTATAAGACCCTCTTGTAAATAGCATTCAAGGAAGGCATGATTCCACCACAACCTCGTCCGTTTCCTCATGAGGTCCTTGTATCTCCCAATTTTGTCACGGAGACCACCACTGCGATCCTTGCTCACATTTTTACCATTTTCCTTAAAAGTCTCATCTAATTGGAGGAGCCATGTGCGGTCACTGGTCCTGTAATCCATCTTAACCAAAGTACAAGCTGTGAACAACACAGAAAGTATGATCAAATACAAATATTGCATATGGTATAATTTTTAGAGCTATCATAAGATCCCAATATAACTCAGCAGCTCAAACACAACACATCAATTTAACAAAAGGGAGGACAAATGGAGCCAATTATGCTTTTTAGAAATGCATACAAAACTTCCATCAACAGTTTGAGCTATCAGTCCATATAGTGAGGATTATTATGATAAGCTCTTGTTCTATAGGGATGAATAACTTGGATATGTGTGCAATTATCCTGTCTCTGTATACACTGTTAATGGTTATGCTGTAAACCCCCATACCATATAATTGATCTTGTGCTGTGTGCCTTTGTAATAATCTGTACCTACATTTTCCGCACAATGTGCTTAAAATTGTCTCTGTAACTATAAATAAATGAAGTTTTATATGCATATCTAAAAAGCATAATTGGCTCCACTTGTCCTCACTTTTGTTAAATTGATGTGTTGTGTTTGAGATGCTGAGTCATATCGGGATCTTCTGATAGCTCTAAAAATTATACCATATGAAATATTTGTATTTAATCATATATTTTGACATCGGATCGTGGACTTATGTTTGAAGATGCGGTCTCGGATATGTTGGATAGTTTCACCAACATATCCGAGACCGCAAGGACACTTAATGAAATAAACTACATAGGACGATTCACATGTAAGGAAGTCATCAATATGAAAAATTCTCTCCATTCTGGGGTGAGTAAAATTGTTGCCCTTTACCAGATTGGAACATTGTAAGCAGCTACGACAAGGAAAATTACCTTTTTTCAGGGTTGTTAAAATGGTCTTTCTAGATTTAATAATGCCAGAGTCCAAATCCGCACTAAATGATCCCGTAAATTAGGTGCCCTCTTACAGCACCATAGGGGGGAATGTTGGAATTCAGTTATGGTGAGATACGACTCTGCCAAAATGAAAATGTGCCAGTGTTTATTGATTATGCTTTTAACGGCATTGGTAAAGGGGTGGTAATTATTAACAAAGGCTACTCTGTGTTCAGTTTTTCTAGGTAAATCTCCCATTTGTGTCCTAGTAGTGGTTAAATAATGATAACCTCTACTTAGAAACCTAGAGGTCATTTCCACATGTCTTTGTTGTCTGAGACTAGGGTCGGAGACTATTTTGTCTATACAGACATGTTGGGAATGGGGAAGAGCCTGTTTAGTATATTTTGGGTGACAACTGCTGTATAAAAGTAAACTATTTTTATCTGTTGGCTTACAATACAAATTGAATTTTAATTGGCCTTCACTGGAGATGGAAATAATGGTATCCAAAAAACTGATCTCATGATTATGGGGAGCAATGTGGCCCCCTCGTATGCCAATATTTATTTGGCTCATTTTGAGGACAAGCATATCATTTCTAACCCTAGATTACAATGTCATTTTTTAGTGTGGTTTTGTTTTATAGACGATGTATTCATGATCTGGGTAGGCACCCAGTCAAAGCTAAATGACTTTTTTTCTTTCTGTATATTACCTTTAGTGCCATTTAATTAAAGTCACAAGCATCAAAGAATTGAAAAAGGCGCGATTTAGCCGAAAACGTTTTTTTCTTGTGACAAATTGTAAAAATCTTTCTTTGTGACATAGATGGGATGAGACTGAAGAGGGAGAGCTTAGGGCAGCAGCACATTACATCGCCCCTCCACATCTGATTGGAGGAATAGTGTCACATGATGCTAGCTCCAATCAGATATTCATTGGTGAAACAGAGGTCACCCTACTCCAGCCAATGGCCAATGCTACTGCAGCAACGGCCATGGCTGGATTATAATATTTCACCAAGTTTCATTGGTGAAATATTTCAATCGCTCTGATTCACGGTTACACTTTCAACCGCCATTCAGCGATCGTAGCCATGGGGGAGCAAAGCCACCCCCCGGGGTAAACTACAGGTCCCCACATACCTGCAGCACTGAAGACATTTCACCAACCCCAGTCATCGGTGCTGCAGGAACGTGATCCCGCCATGACACCTATGTGGCGCCAAAGCTGGGGAATGCACCGACTTTCATGATCCCTACGTGGCGTCAAGGATCGGGAAGGGGTTCAATGGAAATGACAGTTTCCATTTCTAAAAATTAGTTACAAATTTCTAGAGACTGAAAAAGATAACTGTCATTTGGAAAAGAGTTCCAAGTGGCTTCCCAACAGTTACAGCTTCAATTATCTGCAAAAAATTAATTATCAGTCTCTGGACAATAGAAAAAAAAAACTGCACAGCACTCAAAGACATAATATGAACTGGTGCTAGCAGTGACGATGGGTCAAATACCAAGAAAAAAATCTCTCTGCAGCACACAGCTACTACCAATATTGTACACATGCTACCAAGCAAAAAATGAGGAAAAAATTTTAAAAACTTACATTTTTTTAAAAAAACTCATTATTCTTAATTTTTTATTTTCTCGGGTTCTTAGTACACACATTGGCCAATGTCTGCTTGCTCATCAACCACGTCACAGTGTCCCCAGGTCTGATGAGTCCTGCACTGACATCCCTGTCCTCCTTTTCCTCCCTGTCCCACTTCTAAGTGGGTGGACACCATCTCAACCTCAGACCACCTGTGGGCGATGAGGGTGCTAAGTGTAGTCATGGAGCCAGCAACTCTACATCTTATACATAAAATAGAAAAAAAAAACTGTACAGCACTAAAAGACATAAAGTGAACTTTTGCTAGCAGTTACGCTGGGTCAAATACCAAGAAAAAAATATCTCTGCAGCACACAGCTACTATCAGTGCTATTCATGCTATTTAAGGGTGTTGCTTGCTTTCACCAAACGTTTGCTCAAAGGCTCAGCATTTGGGCTCAGACAAACTGGCGTGAAACTCGGACGACTGCAATGTGAGTAAAAATCTCATTGCAGTTGGACCAATGTTAGTCAACGTCCGAGAACACATTTCCGAGTGTCGGATGTTTTTTTCTTGTTCGATTCACGGATGACGAGTCAGTCGCAACATGCTGCGACAGTATGCGAGTCTCGGACGAGACTCGCCAATGCAAGTCTATGGGTCCAACAAAAAAATACATACCACACTCGGAACGCACACCGATCATCTGAGTCGGATGTGATTTTTAATTGATACATTATCATTCTGTAGTTTATAGACAACTGTAAAAAATGCTCCTGTAAACGCTAAAACAGTAAATAGCTGCCGAGTAAAAAAACGGATTGCACTCGGACAACACACGGAAGCCACACTGACCAAAAGTCAGAGGACACTTGTCTGACTCTCGGATCCGTCAATCGGACAGTTTTTGTCCTCACCAGTGTGTTTCCAGCCTTAGGGTAGAGGCACACTAGCGTAAGGCATCCCATATGACAACAATGGATATATCATGATAATGACCCTCAGCTCAGGCTCTGCTGCAATCGTCAGCCGAGTGTCATGTAGCTGCGATTCAATCCAGTGGAGAAGGAGAGACTAAACTCCCCATCTCCTTCATTGCCGGTCTCAGCATATATTACACTGCACTGGGATGTGTGTTAGATGTTTCACTCGCACCGATAGACTTGTATGGGTGTGAGTGAATCAGGACTTCCAAATGCACTCGTGCAAGTTTGACATCAGTGTGGTTCTAGCCTTACCCTTAATTCCCTTGTCCAGCACTCTATCTCCACCGTTGACCTGATCTTTGGTGTTTGGCTGCAGCAGTGACATCTTGTTGACAGTGCTCTTGCCAGTCCCTGAACTCAGTAGCTTATGCCCTCTACATGGCTGAATGTGGCTAGCCCCCTTTGAAGAATTCAATTCGCTCAGCAAAAAAAAATGGTTTAATGTTCACCTGATCTCACAAAGAATAGAATAAAAGGTGATAAAAAAAAAAACACATATACAATTAAATTAATACTAAAAAAAATCATCAACGCTTCCTTCAAAATACAAGAAAAAAATATTTGACATTTAGAAAAAATAAGACAATGAAAAAGTTAAATTAATTCAGTTAAAGGTGCAAAATCTGTGTGTCCTCAAGAGGTTAAATTGTGGACAGGTGGGCGGACAGGAGGGTCTTCCAGGTCCCCCAAATTGTTACATTCTAGATTTTATCATAATGCATACTCCAAACAGAATGCTTTTCCAGTCTGGACAGCTTTCACACCTGTTAACCCTTTGTTGTTAGTGCGTAGTTCCAGCCCCATGGGACAAGCCTCATAGTCATGGTCTCTGCACTGATGTCATGTCCACCCTGTTTGGGTGCAGGTAACTACGATTTGAAGACACATCATCATCTCCTCTTGAGAACATCTCTGTTCTAATGCTTTTTAAAACTGTGTTTAAATACGACTTTGGACAAAGATTTTGATGCCTGGTTTTAAAGGTTTTTGTTTGTTCATTTTTCATCGTGTCTAGGCCTCATTTACCATAGGATTTGAAGCTATCCCCTTGGAGTGTCTCACAGTTGTTAAGTGACAATCTAAAAGCCGATTTAGGATTAGCCAGCTTAACCAGGTGACCTGCGTGTTTGGCTCTGATTGGATGCAGCGGATAAAGCCGTACTTGGAACTCCATACAGTGTTAGTGAAGGGTTTTATCATTTCTCAGAAAGACGTGCATCCTGAATAGGAGCTGATGAGAAGCTCACTAATCAGGGAAGGATTACATAGAGCTCAATCTATACTCCTTTTAATTCCATCCTCATGAATGGCGTTCAGATGCAGCAAAATGAACTAGCACGGCACAGGGGATGTGCAAACATTGAGAGACACATCATGCTATCTTAATTAGCAAAGGATTTCTAGCACCAGTGCAGATGCCCTGTAATAATGGCAGGGGAAAGTGATGAAACTTGGTATTGACATGCTGAAGGTCAGCAATAAACAGGATTGGAGTTAAGATCTGAACACAACTATGTAAACTATAAAATGTACCGTAATGTCTGTACTGCTCTAAATGCTGCTTATTTTTTTAATCAAAATTATGGCGCAACACAGCTTATCTATCAAAAATGAGAAATATTAAAGAGTAAGAAATAGCATATTCAGACCTTGTACACACAGTGCAGTTTAGGCACATGCTTTACTTCTGAATTTTGTTCTAAAGCTGTGCATTCACATTATTTAAATAACCTACAATTTATTTGTGGAGGCCTCACAATTGTACCCAAGAGCAAACATTGATATCACCCTGTTCCATACTTAAGGCCGTGTCACACGTGTCAATGTCGCTAGCGACATCGCCGAAAAGTGACGCATCAGCGATGTCGCTAGCGATATTGCAAGTGCGTCGTGCTGTGTGACAGCACGACGTGACTGCGATTTATCGCTGGTTGCAGGTTGACAGGTTTATGAACATGTTCATAAACCTGTCAATCTGCAACCAGCGATTAGGCTGGATCGCGCCGTCTGACACCGCAATAACGATGTTGGCGGCGATCCAGCCTATACCGCAGCATTGCTGCGGATCGCTCGCTGGGTTGATCCCATCCCAGCGAGCGATGGCTCCGCCCGCATTGCTGCGGCGTCACCGGCAACATCCTGCCGTGTGACACCAAGGCTGCGATGGTGGAAGCGACCGCGCACCCGCCACATCGCTTCCGACATCGCAGCCTTGGTTGACACGTGTGACAGGGCCATTAGTTCTCACAGTGCAGAGCCTGCTCCTAGAAATGTAATTTGATTAACTACATACAGTGCCTACAAGTAGTATTCAACCCCCTGCAGATTTAGCTGGTTGACACATGCGGAATTAACTTGGCATTGTGACATTTGGACTGTAGATCAGCCAGGAAGTGGGAAATGCACTGCAGCCAAAAATAATTTTTAATTTTTTTTTTTTTTTTAAGCGTTAAAAGTTAATTCAGAGGGTCATTTATTATTCAACCCCTCAAACCACCAGCATTCTGTTTGGTCCCCCTAAAGTATTAAGAAGTAGTTCAGACACAAAGAACAATGAGCTTCACATGTGTGGATTAATTATCTCTTTTGCCAGCCTTTTCTGACTATTTAAGACCCTCCCCAAACTTGTGAACAGCACTCATACATGGTCAACATGGGAAAGACAAAGGAGCATTCCAAGGCCATCAGAGACAAGATCGTGGAGGGTCACAAGGCTGGCAAGGGGTACAAAACCCTTTCCAAGGAGTTGGGCCTACCTGTCTCCACTGTTGGGAGCATCATCCGGAAGTGGAAGGCTTATGGAACTACTGTTAGCCTTCCACGGCCTGGACAGCCTTTGAAAGTTTCCTCCCGTGCCGAGGCCAGGCTTGTCCGAAGAGTCAAGGCTAACCCAAGGACAACAAGGAAGGAGCTCCGGGAAGATCTCATGGCAGTGGGGACATTGGTTTCAGTCAATACCATAAGTAACGTACTCCACCGCAATGGTCTCCGTTCCAGACGAGCCCGTAAGGTACCTTTACTTTCAAAGCGTCATGTCAAGGCTCATCTACAGTTTGCTCATAATCACTTGGAGGACTCTGAAACACACTGGCTCAAGGTTCTATGGTCTGATGAGACCAAGATCGAGATCTTTGGTGCCAACCTCACACGTGACGTTTGGAGACTGGATGGCACTGCATACGACCCCAAGAATACCATCCCTACAGTCAAGCATGGTGGTGGCAGCATCATGCTGTGGGGCTGTTTCTCAACAAGTGGCCTGGCCATCTGGTCCGCATCCATGGAAGATGGATAGCACGGCATACCTGGAGATTTTGGCCAAGAACCTCCGCTCCTCCATCAAGGATCTTAAGATGGGTCGTAATTTCATCTTCCAACAAGACAACGACCCAAAGCACACAGCCAAGAAAACCAAGGCCTGGTTCAAGAGGAAAAAATCAAGATGATGGAGTGGCCTAGTCAGTCTCCTGACCTTAACCCAATTGAAAACTTGTGGAAGGAGCTCAAGATTAAAGTCCACATGAGACACCCAAAGAACCTAGATAACTTGGAGAAGATCTGCATGGAGGAGTGGGCCAAGATAACTCCAGAGACCTGTGTCGGCCTGATCAGGTGTTATAAAAGACGATTATTAGCTGTAATTGCAAACAAGGGTTATTCCACAAAATATTAAACCTAGGGTTGAATATAATTGACCCACACTTTTATGTTTAAAATGTATTAAAATTCAACTGAGCAACATAACTTTTTGGTTTGTAAGATTTATGCTTCTGTTAATAAATCCTACTCTCGTTTGCAGTTTGAAGGCTCTAACTTATTTGCATCTTATCAAACCACCTAAATCTGCAGGGGGTTGAATAGTACTTGTAGGCACTGTACATATGGCATCTGTCTGTTATCCCCTTATGCATCATATACAAACCCAAAACAGGCAGCACTATAAAAGAATTTTAAAATTATGGACTTTATTGGTCCAAAGTGGCGCAATGTTTCGGCATAGCCACACCTTCCTCACCTTATAAATCAATGTTGTATCCCTGACTTCGATGAGCGCTTGTACGCTGAGCTTAGGGCACAAAAAAATAAGCCCTTACACAGCCCATTATCCCAAAAATTGAAAACATTACGGGTTTCAGAAAATGGCGCAACAAGCAAAAATTTATTTTTTATTTACAAATTTCGCAGTAATTTTTCACACACTTAGCCTGGTTTCACAGTGCCATTTTTCAGCACCAGTCTGAATCCGTCACAAACTGCACACACCTGCATCCATTTTCATCCCATTGACATTTAATAGGGCTGGAGACACTTGCGGGTGCATTCAGTTGTGTCCAGTTTGCTCTGGATCTGGATGGATGCAGGTGTCCACAGATTTTTAATGGAGAAAAAAATCTGCATCTTGTTGTGATTTTGTCTCTGTGGAAAAAAACGTAAACCCTGGCTAAAATCTGAACATGAGTCTATGAGTCACGAAGTGATCTGTACTCATGATCCCATTAGATCCTGATTTCCAGTTTGTGCGCAATGTTCTGCACATGCGCAGAACACACTTCTGAATTACATGCTCCCTGGGGGGATGTCATTTAGCAACCACCAGATCCCTGTAAAATCTCCAAACGGATGCTCCGACACAGGGTGCAGGTGCATGCAAGTGTATTTCTTTTTGGGGGAATCTTTGTATCTATGCGGGGGTACCCAGGGGCATGACCCCGGATTCAAAATAAAGACTGTGTGAAACCAACTTTATAAATAAAAAAAACAACTATTCATTTTTTGTATCCATATAATCATACTGACATGGAGAATCATACTGCTAGGTCACTTTTGCTGTATAGTGAACACGGTAAATGAAAATTCCAATTAACAATTGTGAAATTGCACTGTTTTTGCAATGTCAACACACTTGGAACTTTTTCCCCTCCTTTGCAGAGTATCACATGATAAAATGAATAGTGTCATTCAAAAGTACAATTTGTCTATCAAAAAACGAGCCTCATACATCTGTATGGATGGAAAAATATAAAAGTTATGGCTCCTGGTCTGGAATATGGAGAATAAAATACATGAAAGTGGAAAACAGTCCAATCATAAAAGGGTTAAAAAGTAACCATCATATTATTTTTCTTTTCAGAAATCAATATTATTTGTGAAAATAAAAGATTTTTTTAATATATCTTATTTAGTGAATACAGATTTCCTCATGACGTAGATAAGAGATTGGTGCTTTTAAAGTTCCATGAAGAACAGAAAATGTTATCTCGAGTGTTTGCAGCAGAATGTGTATGTTTGCTACTCTACTTCCATGGAATATTAACCCCTTCATGACCTATGACCTATATTTACATCATAGGTCGTGAACTCCCTTTGATGTGGGCATCTTTCCGCAGCCCAGATCAGCCAACATGTGCCTCTAGCATCTGTTAACTATTCAATTCCCAATGTCAATCTCTGAAAGCAGGATTTAAAATGCTGCTAGCGCGCCATTCCCGGCTCCTATAGGCGGCGCCGTGATGTGATTGTGGGGCACTGACGGGTTGTCATGACAGTGAGGGCTCAACTAATGACCCCTCTGTGTGTCATGATGAACTTCCTGTAAACACTGGCTACATGCCGGAACTTACAGGAAATCAGCGTTTGTGCTGTACAGAGCTGTGCACATCTCTGTACAACACAAGTGACTAGATGGTCACAGCTTCAAGTACCCACTAGTAAAAACAGATGAAGGTGAAAAAAATGTTTTAAAACATATGAAAAAAATAAATTTCAAATCACACCTAGTTTTGCCCCATTAGAAATAAAAGAATAAAAAAATACAGATATTTGGGATCATCACATTCAGAAATACCCAATCTATCAAAACATAAAATAAATTAGTCTAATGGGTAAACAGCATAATGAAAAAACAATGTAAAGAAAGAAAGAAAAAAAAAACAAACCAACATTGCAATGAAATGCAATAAGAGGCAATCAAAAAATTGCATACACCCAACAATGGCATTTGTAAACACACCAGATCGGATAAGCAGTCATACAGCACCAGATTCTGAAAAATTAGAACATTACGGTTCTCGGAAAATAGCAATAAAAGCAACTTTTTTTGACAAATTTCTGAATTTGTTTTCACCAGTTAAATGTTTTTTTTTGTTTTTTTTTAAACTATATGTTTAGTATCTACAAACTTGAACTTTCCTGGGGAATCATACTGTCAGGTCAAGATCGTCCTTTTATGAGAGGGGTGGGGAACTCCAGGCCTTGAGGGCCACCAACAGGTCATGATTTCAGGATTTCCTTAGCATTGCACAGGGGTTGGAATCATCACCAGTGCAGGTGATTATATTATCATCTATGCAATAATAAGGAAACACTAAAAACATAAGCTGTTTCGTGCCTCAAGACCTGAAGTTCCACACCCCTGCTTTATGACTAGAGATGAGCGAACCTTCCCCAAACATGTCAGCCAATTTCAAATTCAGCACGAACATTGCAGATTTGGTTTGCAATCGGAAACCCCAGCTTTTTCAAAAAAATCAACAAACGCAGCTTTGTTCGGGAAAACAGTTTGAAATTTAAAATGTCCCTGCTTGTTTGGGGCTAAAACACTCACAAGAAGACCTGTTGGCCAGGAACAACATCTAACCTTAACCCTTCTGTTCTGTTCAAAATGACAGCATTTGAAGTTTATTTCATTTTTCATTTATTTATGTACAACCATATTCACATACAATGTAATAGTGCAACAGGTATTCAAATAAAACACTTAAATTAGCTAAAAAACAAGACTTTAATTGGTCCAGTCAAAAATGACTGGAACATTACAAGTGTACACCATGTTCCAAATTATTATGCAAATTGGTTTTAAGTGTCATAGGGTTGTTTTTTTTGTTTGTTTTTTAATGAAACCCATTGATGGCATTGTTTCTCAGGGTTCTTGGGATCACTGAAATCAATCTCAGATACCTGTGATAATTAGTTTGGCAGGTGAGCCCAATAAAAGGAAAACTGGGTGTTCCACAATATTAAGTAGGCCACAGTTTTCAAGTAATATGGGAAAGAAAAAGGATCTCTCTGCTGCCGAAAAGCAACAAATAGTGCAATGCCTTGGATATGGGATGAAAACATTAGATATTGCATGAAAACCTAAGCAAGGTCATCGTACTGTGAAGGGATTTGTGGCTGATTCTGAGCACAGACGTGTTCATGCAGATAAAAGCAGAATGAGGAAGGTTTCTGCCAGGTAAGTTCATCAAATTAAGAGAGCAGCTGCTAAAAAGGCCTTACAAACAAGCAAACAGATATATGAAGCTGCTGGTGCCTCTGGAACCCCTCGAACCTCAAGGTGTAGGATCCTTCAAAGGCTTGCTGTGGTGCCACCCCTAAACAGTGCTCACAAGCAGAAACGGTTGTAGTGGGCCCAGACTAATTTTCAAACAGTCTTGTTTATTGATGAGTGCCGAGCAACCCTGGATGGTCCAGATGGATGGAGTAGTGGATGGTTGGTGGATGGCCACCATGTCCCAACAAGGTTGCGACGTCAGCAAGAAGGTGGAGGAGTCATGTTTTGGCCTGGAATCATTGGGAAACAGCTGGTAGGCCCCTTTAAGGTTTCTGAAGATGTGAAAATGACCTCTGCAAAGTATACAGAGTTTCTGAGAACTTTCTTCCATGGTACAAAAAGCAAAAATTTGCCTTCAGGAGCAAAATCATCTTCATGCATGACAATGCACCTCTCATGCTGCGAAGAATACTTCTGTGCCATTGGCTGCTATGGGCATAAAAGTAGATAAAATCATGGTGTGCCCACCATCTTCCTCTGACCTCAACCCAATAGAGAACCTTTGAAGTATAATCAGGCAAATGATTTATGAGGGTGGGAGGCAGTTCAAATCAAAACAGCAGCTCTAACATCATGGAAAGAAATACGAGCAGAAACTCTCCAGAAACTCACAATATCAATGGATGCTAGAATTGTGAAGATGATATCAAAGAAGGGTTCCTATGTCAACATGTAACTTGGCCTTTTAGGATGTTTTGGAGTTAGCTTTTTATTTCTATTTCAGTGACCTGCTAATGCAGCAAATTCAACAAATGACCTTTTTAAGTTATTTCAAACATATCAAATCTTAAGAAACTCTTCTGTGCCTAGTAATTTGGAACAGTGCATTTAGAGTTTTTTACTTTTGAAGATGATACTGTTATCATTGGGAGGTTTCTTCAATAAAATTCGATGTATACTCTTATGGTACCTTTACACGCCGCCACAGGAAGGGAGAAACCGCCAGGCATCGGACACAATTGTGCCTGTTGCCATGAAATCTCTACAAAATGGCGGCGTGTAATTCAGGGAGTTCCTTCCCGTGTCTTGCAGTTCCTTCGGATACCTGTTTCTGAGCCGTGCTCAAAAACAGGAAGGAACAATTCCTATGGTGGCGGCGTGTAATCGGGGCACAGGCACGGTATTTACGTTGCCTATTGAAATCCCCGGGGCGTGCCACAGCGTCATGTATACCACGCCCCATCAGCTATCATTGGTGGGGGCTACTGTGTAACCATTGGCTGTCCCTGCACAGGGCGCCATATTTAACGAGCTGACCAGTCACACTACACATTTGCAATAGCGTTATGTATTAGCCAGCCTTCCTGCGCAGGCTGGCCAATCATGATACTATTGCATTGTCCAATCACCGTACGAGCGTCGCGTAATACACAACTCTGTCACGCCTTTGAACTTACGGTGCGCAATATGTACGCCCATATTTCCTTGTGGTAGCGGCGTGTAAACCAGGGAAGGTACTCCACAGGTAGTAAGCCGCGGCACCCGTCGGCACTTCCGGGGAACAAAAATACCTTCAGTGGAGCACGTTGTGGCGGCGTGTGTATGCGGCATCGGCGACCGGTTTCCACCATTAAAAACGCGCGCGTGCACGTGCGGTGCCTACTGGTTGCTGCACTCTGTGGCGGCGTGTAAAGGTACCATAACAGGTGATGACTTTCATTACACTGACTGTCATTTGCATGGACCATTTAGGAAAATCTGAGAAAAAGAACATTTTAACATTTGCATAATAATTTGGAACATGGTGTATAGTAGACCCTAACAGAACAGCAGGGTTCAGGTTAGGAGTGTTCCTGCTAGTGGGCCTACCTGCTTGTATCAAGCTGTAGAATTTATTTTTAACTTTAAATTAATTTATTACTCTTCCTGGTGTTTGCTATTCTTTTGACAACTGCAAGGTGTGAACTTTGGAAACTGTACCAGATGTGGCAGCATTAGTGAAGTCCAGGAAGCTTACAAGGAAGCTTAAAACATCCATTCAACAGAGTTTAATATTTTAGGTAGGAATTTTTTTTTAAATACACTTTTTCAATTATTATTTATTTTGAATTATTTTTTTTTGGGGGGGGTCAGTACTGTGTGAGGCCATCTCTTCTACAGTTATTTGATGCTAATTGATATAAAAATAGTATATGGCTATTATATGTTTCACACAAATGTTTTACTTGGTCTCTTCACACTCATGAAACACGATACTATGGATATTGGTTCTTCAAAATGTTCAATCACTATTTCATTTTATTCCATATGTTTACAATGCACATTTTTGGCATGTGCACAAGTGTGTTATATGTATAATTCATATAGAAGTTTTCCTTGCATTGCTGCAGTGGCCATTAGCTTCATTCAGCTTTCCAGATGAATTGGTGAATTGGTGACCTGAATGAAATTATTTGTTTCCATAAATATGTCTACTAAAAACATGTTAGGCTTGAATAATCACTGGCACTGCATCTAACCGCAACCCAGGTGTTACCTTGTGGCTTAGGGAATAGGATTTGTGAGTGACGTTACTTCTGCAGCAGACTGCATGAAAGGGTTAATGAGGGGAGCTAAAAAACAAGATTGTACAAACACTAATATGTTAGTTCTTATGGCCGCTTTACATGTCCCGATATCGTCCCGATATTGGATACGACACGGGAGCACGCACATTCTTGGCAGTAATCCAAGATCGCATAGGAGATGTTACACAGGGAGATATCTGCAGGCAACACAACTGCAATGTATTCACCCCCTTGTACGAGCGACCCAGGGAACGACCATTTAACATGGGAGTGAATAGGGGAAGTTGTGCTCCAAATCGTTGCAGGGCTGTCACACAGCACGATCCTGCCAGATCGTCCATCCAATATCAGGCAGTTGGAGAGGCTGCACAATTCCCCAACGATATCGTTTTGGCATCATTCTTGCATCACATTGCACATTTACACCACACAACGCACGAACGATATCGGCGGCAACGGCCGTAACCACGTGACTTTTTATCGTTGTTGGACAACGATATCGGGATGTGTAAAGCGGCCATTAGACAGAGCAGAAGTCTTTCATCAGAATACATAAAGAGAAGAAATTTGAAGAGCACCTGAAGCAAAAGAAAAATGGAAGCATATGATCTAGACCAGTGCTTCTCAACTCCAGTCCTCAGGACCCACTAACGCGTCGTGTTTTCAGGATTTCTTTAGTATTGCACAGGAGATAGTTTAACCCCTTCATGATCGGGGAATTTTTCATTTTTCATTTTCGTTTTTTGCTCCCCTGCTTCCAAGAGCCATAACTTTTTTTATTTTTCCGTCAATATATGGCTTGTTTTTTGTGGGACGAGATGTACTTTCATATGCAATCATTTATTTTACCATATAGTATACAGGGAAATTGCAAAAAAACTCTAAATGCAGTGAAATTGCAAAAAAAGTGCAATAACACATTTCTTTTTGGGTATTTTGGTCGCCATGTTCACTATATGGTAAAACCGATGTGACAGGGTGATGCCTCGGGTCGGTCCGAGTTCGTAGACACCCAGCATGTATACCTTTATTGGTATCTAGGTGGTGAAAAAAAATTCAGAAGTTTGCAAAAAAACCAAAAACTGACTTTTTGTGCCATGTTCTGCGACCTGTAGCGCCCTCATTTTTCAGGATCTGGGGCTGTGTGATTTTTTGCGTCTTGAGCTAACGTTTCTAATGATACCATTTTTGGGGAGATCCGAAGTTTTGATCGCTCGTTATTGTATTTTATAGCAATGTTGCGGCGACCAAAAAAAAACTGAATTTTGGCGCTTGGACCATTTTTTCCGTTACGGAGTTTACAGCTCTCATTAACGGATTTAATATGATGATAGATCGGGCGTTTCTGAACATGCCAATACCAAACATGTGTATTTTTTAATTTTTTTTAATACTTTTATTGTGAATGGGGGAAAAGGGGGGTGATTTGAACTTTTATGTTTTTGTTTTTTTTTACAGGTTTTTAAAAACTCTATTAATCAATTCATTTTTATTTTTACACTGCCTCTTTAAGAGGCACCTTGCTGCTTAGTCCGATCGCTTCTGGGAGATACAGATGAGCTGCAGCTCATCTGTATCTCCCAGAATCACGACCATGTTGTGGTTGGCAGCGCCAGCCAAAGACTACACGTAACTGCGCTCTGACAGCATCCGGGGTCTAGCCAGGACCCCAGGCTGTCACGTAAGCGCCAGAGATCCCGCGATACTATCACAGGATCTCCGGAGCAGACTTCTAACCGAGGCTCCATAGACTCTATTTGCATATTCGTAATTCCCATGGGGCAATGCGCCTAGGAATTCACTGTGTTGAACACTTTAGCCAGCTGCCCACAGTGTTTTCTTGCACTGGTCTCCCTGAGATCAGTGAATGCTTTGTGATGTTGGTCTACTGGGCATTGCTCCCACCTATCCAGAATCCTACGCCACACTGATGAGGGGCAACACCCTGAAACAGCTGTCTGTGGATGGATACCTGGTCTTGGTATTCCCTTGTCATATCTCTAATCTTGCAAAAGAGCTGGATATTGACTGAAAGGGCCACTTAATATGGTAGTTATGGTGTTCTCCACAAGGAGCCACCCCTTGGCTTGGTCCTTCCCTGGAGGGATATCTGGCTAGTCCTGTGTTTGAGACTCCTAACCGAGGCTTCACAAACTATATTTGCATATTTAGAATTCCCAGGGGCAATGCGCCTAGGAATTCTCTGTGTTGAGTGCTTTAGCCAGTTGCCCGCAGTGTTTTCTTGGACTGGTCTCCCTGAGATCATTGAATGCTTTGTGATTGTCTGATTTGGAAAGATTTTTTTTTTTCAAATTTTGGTGGAAAATAAGTATTTGGTCAATAACAAAAGTTCATCTCAATACTTTGCTATATAGCCTTTGTTGGCAATGGATATTGATAAAACTACATGATTAATAGTTTGCAGAATTTTTGTAGCAGCTATATAAAGGCTTGCAAAGTATTGTGCATGTGAATGTAGTGATGATGAGGCTAAGGTGGATCATAGACATTACCTGATACGTCCCTTTAAGGGCGCCAGAATATGAGGTGATAGCACTAGTGTCCTACACAGTGATGTCGGAAAGAAGATATTTCACCTATAATTGCCTTATGAAGGAAATGAATTGCCTTGGTGTCTTTATTGTTAATGACTGCTGCAATAATTCAAAATCTCACAGTGCTTCAGTAATTATTGTTTACTTATACCTTTTACTTGTTTCATATCACTATAGTGCTGCATCCTATTATTAAATACAATATACATGCATAGATTATACCTGTAAGACACCGGTCCGGGTCCATATTTTACTCCCCTCTCCACAGACCACTGGATTATGTTGTGCTCCATGTTGGTCTTTGCAGATGGCCCGTCACACTTTTGTGTAATCGTTTGCCTGGTCATATATAAGGCTTACAAAACAAACCTCAGTGTTTCGCTATTGTTCACTAAGACCTTAGCGTTCCGGTGTGCATGTAACATAGTAACATAGTAACATAGTTTTTAAGGTTGAAGGAAGACTTTAAGTCCATCTAGTTCAACCCATAGCCTAACATGTTGATCCAGAGGAAGGGAAAAAAAAAAACCATGTGGCAATACTAAGCTCCACATTGGGGAAAAAAATTCCTTCCTGACTCCAGGTATGGCAATCAGACTAGATCCCTGGATCAACGCCCTATCAAAGAATCTAGTATATATAACTGGTAATATTATAGTTTTCAAGAAAGGCATCCAGGCCCTTCTTAAATGTTAGTAGTGACTCACTCATTACAACATCATGTGGCAGAGAGTTCCATAGTCTCACTGCTCTTACAGTAAAGAATCAATGTCTGTGATTATGATTAAACCTTCTTTCCTCCAGACGTAGAGGATGCCCCCTTATCCCCGTCTCAGGCCTAAGAATAAAGATATCATTAGAAAGTTCTCTGTACTGTCCCCTCATATATTTATACATTATTATAAGATCACCCCTAAGCCTTCATTTTTCCAAGCTAAATAACCCCAAGTTTAATAACCTGTCTTGGTATTGCAGACGAATCAGTCCTCTAATAACCTTGGTTGCTCTTCTCTGGACCCGTTCTAGCTCAGCTATGTCTTTCTTATACACCAAAGACCAGAATTGTACACAGTATTCTAAGTATGGTCGCACTAGTGACTTGTATAGAGGTAAAATTATGTTCTCCTCATGAGCATCTATGCCTCTTTTAATACATCCCATTATTTTATTTGCCTTTGCAGCAGCTGCCTGACACTGGCCACTAAATGTGAGTTTGTCATCTACCCATACACCCAGGTCTTTTTCAGTGACAGTTTTGCCCAGTGTTTTACAATTAAGCACATGATTATACCTTTTGTTTCCTCTGCCCAAGTGCATGAGCTTACATTTATCCCCATTAAAGCTCATTTGCCATTTATCAGCCCATGCTTCTAGTTTACATAAATCCTCCTGTAATATAAAATTGTCCTCCTTTGTATTGATTACCCTGCAGAGTTTAGTGTCATCTGCAAATATTGAGATTCTACTCTGTATGCCCCCTACAAGGTCATTAATAAATATATTAAATAGAAGCGGGCCCAACACTGACCCCTGTGGTACCCCACTGTTAACTGTGACCCATTCTGAGTGTGTTCCATTAATAACCACCCTTTGTTTCCTATCACTAAGCCAGTTCTTAACCCACTTACACATATTTTCCCCTATCCCCATTGCCCTCATTTTATGTATCAACCTTTTGTGTGGCACCGTATCAAAAGCTTTTGAAAAGTCCATATACACCACATCCACTGCATTTCTTTGGTCCAGTCCAGAACTTACTTCTTCATAGAAGCTTATCAGATTATTTTGACAGGAACGGTCCCTCGTAAAACCACGTTGATATCGGGTCATGAGGTTATTTTTCTTCAGATACTCCAGTATAGCATCTCTTAGAAAACCCTCTAGGATTTTATCCACAGTAGCCTTCACTATCACTGCAACCTGCAGTCTCCTGGACATCTGCCTAAATGGAGCTCCCAGCAACCCATCTCCTGGCATGCAGTTTCCTGGAAGTCTCTAGCCTGTCTGTTTGTGGTCTCCTGGACATCTTATGCCTACTTGCGGTTCACAGCATCCCACCTGCTTGCCTTTTTGTCTCCTGGACATCTTCCACATGTCTACCTGTGCTTTGATGCACCAATGCCCATCTGGGACTTTCACTTGGGGGATCAGCTACTGAGCCTCTTATAACAAAGCCATAATACAACAGTAATAACACACATGGACCTGACCATAAACATGCAGCCATTAAAGTAATAACAAATTGATTGATCATTACTTAGGTGATTACACCTATTCTATTTCTATCTATTTATCAATCTACCTAATCTACCGTATTTGTCTAATCCATCCTGTCTATTTATCACATCCTTTCTAAGCCATACTATCTCTCTACATATCTCATTCACCCAAATACCCACCCGCCCATCCATCATTCAGTGAGAGGACAATTGTTATTGCCAAGGCTGCTGTTCTGGTGCTTTGGGTCACTTCTGTTTCCTGTAAAAGTGTCCTGCACAGGAGATAATGCTGATGCAGTATGTGATGCTGGGGGGAATTGGGAAGGGTGTAGGTGGAGGTATGAGGATGTATTCACTGGTGGATTTCTGCCCAACACAAGGAATGCCAGGGCACCAAAAGTGAAGCAGAAAGGCACTCGTGTATAAGCCGAGGATGGCAATGACGTCATTGCCGGCGCCGAACACAGGAAGTCGGAAGAAGACGCATGAAGATGGAGGATCGCGGTGTCAGCAGCGGTCGGGCGCGGACGGCAGCGGGACAGTGATAAGCAGGGGCGTAACTACCGGCATAGCAGACGTAGCGGTCGCTTTGGGGCCCGGCGCTTGAGGGGGGGCCCGGACCCAGCGCCGCTACGCTGCTATCCGGTCAGCTACATGCCCCCAGTGTGTATATACAGGCCCCCCACTCCTCCCTTCCTGCTGCACACGTCACCTGTAAAGGAATACATCATACTTACTTATCTCTGCCGGCTGTCGCTGTCGCCGCTCTGCACCGCGCTCCGTCTTCATCCAGCTTCTTCCTGGTTGTGACGTCATTGCCTGCACCCGCCGGTCACAACCAGGAAGAAGCTGGATGAAGACGGAGCGCGGTGCAGAGCGGCGACAGCGACAGCCGGCAGGGATAAGTAAGTATGATGTATTCCTTTACAGGTGACGTGTGCAGCAGGAAGGGAGGAGTGGGGGGCCTGTATATACACACTGGGGCCCTGTATATAGCCACTGGGGCCCTGTATATAGCCACTGGGGGCCTGTACATAGCCACTGGGGCCCTGTATATAGCCACTGGGGGCCTGCATATAGCCACTGGGGGCCTGTATATAGCCACTGGGGCCCTGTATATAGCTACTGGGGGCCTGTATAGCTCTCTGGGGGCCTGTATATACCCACTGGGGGCCTGTATATAGCCACTGGAGGCCTGTATATAGCCACTGGGGGCCTGTATATAGCCACTGGGGGCCTGTATATAGCCACTGGGGGCCTGTATATAGCCACTGGGGGCCTGTATATACCCACTGGGGGCCTGTATATAGCCACTGGGGCCCTGTATATAGCTACTGGGGGCCTGTATATAGCCACTGGGGCCCTGTATATAGCTACTGGGGGCCTGTATAGCTCTCTGGGGGCCTGTATATACCCACTGGGGGCCTGTATATAGCCACTGGAGGCCTGTATATAGCCACTGGGGGCCTGTATATAGCCACTGGGGGCCTGTATATAGCCACTGGGGGCCTGTATATAGCCACTGGGGGCCTGTATATACCCACTGGGGGCCTGTATATAGCCACTGGAGGCCTGTATATAGCCACTGGGGGCCTGTATATACCCACTGGGGGCCTGTATATACCCACTGGGGGCCTGTATATACCCACTGGGGGCCTGTATATAGCCACTGGAGGCCTGTATATAGCCACTGGGGGCCTGTATATACCCACTGGGGGCCTGTATATAGCCACTGGAGGCCTGTATATAGCCACTGGGGGCCTGTATATACCCACTGGGGGCCTGTATATAGCCACTGGAGGCCTGTATATAGCCACTGGGGGCCTGTATATAGCCACTGGGAGCCTGTATATACCCACTGGGGGCCTGTATATAGCCACTGGAGGCCTGTATATAGCCACTGGGGGCCTGTATATACCCACTGGGGCCCTGACTGTATATACCCACTGGGGCCTGTATATACCCACTGGGGCCCTGACTGTATATACCCACTGGGGCCTGTATATAGCCACTGGGGGCCTGTATATACCCACTGGGGGCCTGTATATACCACTGGGGAGGCTACTGTATATACCACTGGGGCTGCTGTATATACCACTGAGGAGGCTGCTGTATACCACTGGGGCTACTGTATATACTGCTGGGGCCTGTATATACCACTGGGGAGGCTGCTGTATACCACTGGGGCTGCTGTATATACTGCTGGGGCCTGAATATACCACTGGGGAGGCTGCTGTATACCACTGGGGAGGCTGCTGTATACCACTGGGGAGGCTGCTGTATACCACTGGGGAGGCTGCTGTATGCCACTGGGGCTACTGTATATACTGCTGGGGCCTGTATATACCACTGGGAAGGCTGCTGTATACTACCACTGGGGAGGCCTGTATACCACACTGCTGGGGGCTGTATACCTGTGCTGGGGTCCACCCTCGGCTTATACACGAGTCAATAGGTTTTCTCAGGTTTTGGGGGCAAAAGTAGGGGGGTCGGCTTATACACGAGTATATACGGTAAACTGGGTGGCGTCAGACTGTTAACACCGATTCGGTAAGGGTGTGTGTCTTGAAGGGGGCGTGTCATTGGGGGCGTGTCTTGGAGGGGGCCCCGTTCAAAAGTTTGCTATGGGGCCCTGCCATTTCTAGTTACGCCCCTGGTGATAAGTATATTTTACTTTACAGGTTACCGGAGCAAGGCTGGGGGGGCCCTGGATTACTGGGGCTGCTGTATACTACCGCTGGGGCTGCTATATACTACCGCTGGGGCTGCTATATACTACCACTGGGGCTGCTGGGGCTGCTGTATACTACCACTGGGGCTGCAGTATACTACCACTGGGCTGCTGGGGCTGCTATATACTACCACTGGGGCTGCTGTATACTACCACTGGGATGCTGTATACTACCACTGGGGCTGCTGGGGCTGCTGTATACTACCACTGGGGCTGCTGAGGCTGCTGTATACTACCACTGGGGCTGCTGGGGATGCTATATACTACCACTGGGGCTGCTGGGGATGCTATATACTACCACTGGGGCTGCTGTATACTACCACTGGGGCTGCTATATACTACCACTGGGGCTGCTGGGGCTGCTATATACTACCACTGGGGCTGCTGGGGCTGCTATATACTACCACTGGGGCTGCTGTATACTACCACTGGGGCTGCTGGGGCTGCTATATACTACCACTGGGGCTGCTGGGGATGCTATATACTACCACTGGGGCTGCTGGGGATGCTATATACTACCACTGGGGCTGCTGGGGATGCTATATACTACCACTGGGGCTGCTGTATACTACCACTGGGGCTGCTATATACTACCACTGGGGCTACTGGGCTGCTATATACTACCACTGGGGCTGCTGGGGATGCTATATACTACCACTGGGGCTGCTGTATACTACCACTGGGGCTGCTGTATACTACCACTGGGGAGGCCTGTATACCACTGGGGGGGCCTGTATACCACACTGCTGGGGGCTGTATACCTGTGCTGGGGTCCACCCTCGGCTTATACACGAGTCAATAGGTTTTTCCAGATTTTTGGGGCAAAAGTAGGGGGGTCGGCTTATACACGGGTTGGCTTATACACGAGTATATACGGTATATGTGTCCCTGATACATACTGTGTAATGGATGTGTCTTACCATGCACGGAACATGGTCTGATCCTGAGCGGGGAAGGATACAAAAGAGTATACAGACATTACAGCATAGGATTGCAAATAATTCTTTCTTTGAGATAAAACATTTTTTTAAAACAGGCAGGGAAATGTTTTACCTCAAGAAAAGAATAAGTTATGATCCTGTGCTATATTGTCTGTATACTCTTTTGAGTCCTCACCTGCCCAGGATCAAACCATGCTCCATGCACTGTCAGACACAGCCATTACACAGTACGTAGCAGGGCCACATATATAAGATTATCTCAGCACAGGAGATGTGGTATGATCAGACCGTGTTCCTGTATGGTCAGACACATCCATTACACAGTACATAGCAGGGACACATATATAAGATTATCTCAGCACAGGAGATGTGGTATGATCAGATCATGTCCCTGTACAGTCAGACATATCCTTTACACAGTACATAGCAGGGACACATATATAAGATTATCTCAGCATAGGAGATGTGGTATGATCAGACCGTGTTCCTGTATGGTCAGACACATCCATTACACAGTACATAGCAGGGACACATATATAAGATTATCTCAACACAGGAGTTGTGGTATGATCAGACCATGTCCCTGTACAGTCAGACATATCCTTTACACAGTACATAGCAGGGACACATAAATAAGATTATCAGAGGAAATTTTTTTTAAACATATTCAATTATGGAAATTATTTTTTTCTAAGAGCTATTGATTACCGTATTTTTCACTTTATAAAACACAATTGATTATAAGAGGAACCACCAAATTTGGTAAAGGAAAAGAGAATTTTTTTTAAATGTGAAATGGACTCCGTCGTAAAATGTCAGTGTCTGTTTTACAAGCAGTATATATGTCCCTCATCCTTGTATATAAATCCCCCATCTAAGAATATATGTCTCCGTATCCTGGTACATGTGCCCCCCATGCTGGATATGGCCACCTGTGACAGTACATAGCCGCCTATGACGGTACATAGCCCCTGTGATGGTATATAGCCCCCGGTGATGATACATAGCCCCCATCCTGGATATGGCTCCCAGTGATGGCACATAGCCCCCCAAACTGCATATGGCCCTGAGTGATGGTATACATAGCCCCCATCCAGGTTATGGCCTCCAGTGATGGCACAAACCCCCCCATTGTGGCTTTGGCCCCCAGTGTAGGTACATAGCTCCCCCACTTTGAAAATGGCCCCCTTATCCTGCACTCATCCCTCCAGTTTGGATATGGCCCCCCCATCCTGCACTCACCTCTCCAATCTGGCTATCGGCCACCCCCATCCTGCACTCACCCCTCCAGTCTGGATATGGCCCCCCCATCCTGCACTCACCCATCCAATCTGGATATGACCTCCCTGTCCTGCACCCACCCCTCCAGTGTAAATATACCCCCCTTCCTGCACTTACCACTGCAGTTTGACTATGGCCACCCCGTTCTCCACTCACCCCTCCAGTTTGGATATGGCCTCCCCATCCTGCACTTACTACTTCTGTCTGGATATAACCCCCCCATCCTGCACTCACCTCTCTAATATGGATATGTCCATATGCTGGTGCGCACCCTGTAAAATAATAAACAGCTGATAATTTACCTTTCCAGCGCTCGGGGCTCACAGTTCTCCACTTTCAGCCTCTCTGTGCTGCCTGTTATCTTCTGATAATGTGACCGGGACCCACAGTGATGACATGATCTCTGTGTGCCCCGGTCACATGATCGGAAGATGCCGGGCAGCACAGAGAGAGGATGAAAGTGGCGAGCTGTGAACCCAAAGCAGCAGAAGGGTAAGTTATCAGCTGTTCGTTATCTTACAGGGTGTGCACCAGCATGGGAACATATGGAGTGACAGGGGCGATATCCATACTGGAGGGGTGAGTGCAGGATGTGGTGGCCATAGCCAGACTGGAGGGGTCACTGCAGGATGAGGGGGGGTGAAAGCAGGCTCATATAATATGTACCGCTCCCCCATCTCCCAACGCACCTTCAGCACTGAGATGTGGACAGCGGCTGGTGCAGTGAATATTATATGAGTATAATGAGCGGGGTCACGTGACTTCCCACTGTCTCTGCAGTCCACAGTCAGCCTCCTCCAGTCCCCGAACACCACTCTAGAGCCCCTTCCCCCACAGTACAGTAGATTCTGATTATAAAACACACCCCTCACTTTCCCCCAAAATTTGGGGGAACAAAAGTGCGTCTTATAATCCAAAAAATATGGTAACTTTGTTCAAGGGAAAACCCCTTTTAACTGCCAGCTTTTCTGCCTTGAATTTTTAGTAAATAAGCTCCAGTTTCAAAATATCTATTTTTCAGTCTCACATTGTTTTGTTGTAATATCTTGATTAAAAAATGACTTTTATAGTTCTTTAATAAGAAAGTAACATTGAATCAGATAATCCACAGTTTGTTCCATAAATTTGGCTTGCTGTATGTTATCAAAATCAATCATTTAATTTGCTGTTCCTTGGGGAAAGAATGAAATGTAGACACTGTTCTTATCCTGTTCTACGTGAGCACTGAAAAAAAAACAATTTGTTATTGTACACCTCAAATTAAAATGATTTGCATTTCTTAGGGTTGTTCTAAAATATTTATTTTGCTCCAGGCACTTTTTCCATGGGAGACTAATTATGTCATAATTACTCTAGACGAAATTATGTTATGACAATTGCTACCCTCTATGGCGTTTATACAATATAAATGTACCTTTTTTTCTCATGCTATGTTCTCATTTTCTGTTCGGTGAAAGAGAGACAACCGAAAACCTTAAAGGTAAGGTATCAACTAAATGCAGGTGAGGGCTAGAGAGAGTGCGAATTGATTATCAAGACCCAGTATAGGAGCCACATCAGTAATCTGTTGTTGTTGGATGGAATCACTGAGAGGTGTCTCACACCTGACATTTAGCCCATCACAGCCTTATGCAGGTCTAAAATTTTGCCTCTGGTGTCTTTAGGCAGCTCTTTGGTCTTGGCCATGGTGGAGAAGAGGTTGGAGTGTGATTGATTATGTGGACAGGTAATGAGTTCAAACAGGTGCAATCAATTCAGATGATGAGAGCAAAGTAGGAGAACTTCCTAAAGTAAAACTAAGGCCGGTTTCATATTGCGGGTCAGATCCGATCCGAGGCTGTCAGGATGAACCTGACAGCCCCGGATCGGATCAGCACACAGAACCGGTGGGCTCATATGCCCTCCGGTCCGGTGTGCTGCCGCACACAGCTGGCACCACTGTTGAATCAGGACCGCAGCTGAAACAAATGTGGAGTGCAGCCGCAGGTGTCTAGTTCCCGGATCCTCCCGGACCGGTGCAATCCGGCCCCATAAGCTCCCATGTTAAGGAGCGCCAGATTGCCCCGGATCCAGGAAAATCTGGGAGAATCCAGGAGAATCCGGGAGTAGGCAGTTAGAGGAGAATATCTCCTCTCGGACACAAAAACGCTGCAAGCAGCGTTTTTGTGTCCAAGAGAGAATTCTGAATTCTCCCGGATTGTCCCGGACAGATAGAAACCGGATGGCAGAGAGCTGCCATCCGGCTTCTATCCGACCCCATAGGCTACTATGGGGCCAAAATCCGGTCTGGGGCTGTCTGGTTTACATGGACAGCCTCGGATCGGATCAAACCCACAATGTGAAACCGGCCTAACAGGTCTGTGAGAGCCAGAATTCTTGCTGATTGGTAGGTGATACTTTGCATTTTAATTAATTCAAAATTATACAATGTGATTTTCCAGATTTTTTTTCTTAGATTCTGTCTCTCATAGTTCAAGTTTACATACGATAAAAATGATAGAATTCTGCATTCTTTGTAGGATGGAGAACTTGTAAAGTCAGCAGTATATTAAATAATTATTTTCCGCACTGTAGATGGAGAGCAGATTTGGCTAGTTTTCCCACATCATTGGACTGAAGGAGTTTAACATCTTAGCACAGCAGAGTAATGAACTCTTGCCAACCCTTGGAAAGCAACTAGCCTTTATGTCGAAGTCATTTCTCCCTTCACTGATCATCAGTGAAGTTAAAAGGAAGCATGCAATAATCTGAGGATTCCTCAGACCCCGATGCCGCCATGACAGTTTGCAATGCTTGAGAAATACCGTCTGGTGACAGGTGTACAATGTTTTATCCATCAGCATGGTCAATTCTTTGGTTATTATTTTAAGACAGTTTATCATAATTTTTCTTTATGACAGTAGAATTTTCATGAAACTTTTCAGAATAGACTGTCATGTTTGTGCGCATGAGGAATAACACTATCTTTTGTCATTTTATGACTTGTATCGTGAATTTTGCCAGGCTGTGCCCTATGTGAGTTCTATCTCTTAATTTGCAGTAGACTCTAAGCTGGTTGAAGATGATTAGCTACTATGATGTCTTCCATACATATCATAGCAAACAGGGATGGAACCCAGCTCTGTATCCTTAGTTAGTGACAGAGTATAAGCTGCAGTATCATGGATGACATTATACAGGATCACTAAGCTGTGCTCATGTGTATCAAGCTCTGGGATGAGGTAAAAGACTTGTTAGAAAGTTCAGCATCAACTTTCTGTTTCTCGCAGTGTTTGTTGTCTCACTTTGATCTTCACACCTCTTCACCCTCCCATCTCCATAAAGAATATTGGAAACTGTAGCCTAACATTTCTTTGGGTTGGCTATCTACCTTGTCTTGGGCAAGGAGGAGTTGAGCTGCTTTTTCAGTTTGGATGGTGATTTCGTAGGACTGGGAAGAGTGAAAGAAGTGTCATATAAGTGTAGCAAGTAGCAGATTTAATTGATTAAATTCTTGTATTCTCCTGCACTATTGATTTATGCAAAGGTCATTGAAAATACAATTTCCTTTTAAGTTGGCAACCTCTGAACCTTTAGCCATTTTAAAAATACATTTACTCAAAAACAGTCACTGAAAGACTGATCTTGGCAATCAAACATGTTAGGAAGAGCTATACAGTGATCATATCATATATGGAGGAAGTTGCTGCAAGGATGTTACTGAGGATTTAAAGTGGCTATACACTGTAAAAAATAGTAGTCAGGGTGAAATGGTTATTAGGCTAATAGCTAGTCATCTTAAAGTCCCCTAAACAACTCACATATTTTATTAAGTAGGAAGAAAGAATTAAACTCTACCAGAAACCTCTGGTAATGACTAGTCTCCACGGAGAAAAAAAGGAATGGGCATGTTGAAATTCAACATGCCTTATCCTTCTTTTCAGTGTTGCCATTATGGTACAATTGGGACAGTCTCATACACTTTAAGTGGTCCAACGATTTAAGTGGTTTTGCAAACGTTTATCCAATGTATATTGCCAAATTTAGGCCTTTATTTTTATGGATGTAAATGCATCTAATGAATACCTGGCAAGTTTATGTTAAGTTGACTGAAAAGTACTTTAAATAAATAGGAGTGATGAATTTACGTATTCTGGGAACCATTATCATTGTCTCCTATAGTTTGATAGAAACAATAAACATCAAAGTGGGGCTTTTAAATGTCACAGAATCCCTAGAACAATATCTACATCAATTAATATGTTGTATGGAGGTCTGAGTTCATGTATAAATTGTCCCCAATCTACAGATTATTCTGGACTATTGTTTAATTACATATTTATAAACCACTAGCTGTACTACCCGGCTACGCCCGGGTTAATAAATAAGTGATGTTAGCTATAACAAAATAGAATTTGAATATGTCATATTAATGACCTGTAAGAAAATAGAAGCTGAGCTGTGATTGGTTGCTATAGGCAGCCTAATAAATCTCCAGCCAACAGTAAACCCTCCCCCCGGCCGGGCAGTATATGTTACCTCACACATACACATAATAGACAGCTCATGTGTCTGACATCTGCCTTAATTCCCTATATGGCACATGAGTTGCACATTGGCTGTTTTTAATCAGATGTTTATATTTGAAAATTAAAGATAGCAGACGTATGAGGCGAGTTGTGTGAGATGATTTGTGCACATCTGTGTCTGTCTGTGTGGTGTGTGTGTCCCTGGTGTGTGTGTGTCCCTGTGGGGTGAGTGCATGTGTCCCTATATGGTGTGCATGTCTCTGTGGGGGGGGGTCTGTGTGGTGTGTGTTTCTGTTGTGTATGTCTCTTTGTGGTGTGTGTCCCTGTGGGGTGAGTGCATGTGTCCCTATAGGGTGTGTATGTCTGTGTGTCCCTGTGGGGGGGGTGTCTGTGTGGGGTGTGTGTGTCTCTGTGTTGTGTGTCTCTCTTTGTGGTGTGTGTGTCCCTGTGGGGTGAGTGCATGTGTCCCTATAGGGTGTGTATGTGTGTGTGTCCCTGTGGGGGGGGGTCTGTGTGGTGTGTGTGTCTCTCTTTGTGGTGTGTGTGTGTCCCTGTGGGGTGAGTGCATGTGTCCCTATAGGGTGTGTATGTGTGTGTGTCCCTGTGGGGGGGTCTGTGTGGTGGGTGTGTCTGTGCTTTGTGTGTGTTGGTGTGTGTCCCTGTGGGGTGAGTGCATGTGTCGCTATAGGGTGTGTGTGTGTCCCCGTGGGTGTGTGTGTGTCTCTGTGTTGTGTGTGTCTCTTTGTGGTGTGTGTGGTTGTTCGGGTGCGTGGTGAGTATCCAATATTGGGGCTGCACCTTAGCGACTATACACTTGCTGTTACTCTTTGTGTGCGTGTGGTGTGTAGTTGTTGTAGGGCTGGTTCTGTTTATCGGTTATTGTTGTCAGTTATGACTACAATCACCGATATCCAGAATCTTCCCTTCCTTACCACTTTCTGTTCCTATGCTGATTAACTATATATATATGTAAATACCGATGACTTAATGGAAACAAGTCTGTTCTAATAAATGAATATTTATTAAACACACCCAAAAGTCTACAACAATAATATA